>JAVSBS010001687.1:0-37778 GCA_033124195.1 Coracias cyanogaster
GCTCCTCGCCCGCCGCCCGCCGCGCGCGCCAGCCCGGCCGTCACGGGACCGCGCGGGGGGAGCGGGCCTGCCCCCGGATTGGCCCGGCGGCGCTCGAGCCCCGCGCGCGGCTATACTTGGGCTTGAGCGCGCGGCGCGGCGCGGCCCCGCCCCTTACCCGCCTGAGGGGGAGCAGCGGCGGCGGCGCCGCGGGAAGACCCACCGACAGACCGACCGACTGACAGACAGACCGCCTCCCCGCCGCTCGGCAGCCGGTAAGAGCGAGCCCTCGGCGGCGGGACGGCCTGGAAGGACGCTCCCGCTCCCTGCGGGGCACCCCGCGCCTCGCCGTCCCTCAGCAGAGGGCGGGCGGCCTCCTTCCTGCGGGAGGCGGGCCACCCGCCTCATGGAAGCCCAGCGGCACCGCCACGGGCCTCACCTCAGTCACAGAGCGTCGTTTGACTGCCCGCTGAAGCAAAAAGCTCCGGTAGCGGCTTGTGGTTTCTCACAGTTCACCTTTCAAGTACCGCCTCCCTCAACAACGGTGTGTTCTACGGCTGTTCTGCCATTGAGGAACTGCTGTTCAAATGTCATTTGTCACCTTTCATGTTCTATGGCGTGTGTTACATGTCAGTTAAGTCTGGCAAATCTATTTCCATAGAATAGTAGTCTTTTTTTAGACTTAGTACCTGGTGGAATACTCAACTCTTGACTGGGAATCTTGAACTGAGACTTAACACTTCATAGTATTTACACATCCTTAACTTGAACGTGTGTCTTGGCTGTATCACACTATAAAAACAGCTTGGACGCATTGTCAACAGTGTCTCTTCAACTATGTGATGAACCCATCAATTAACCACACCTATAATTTTATGTCCGATGTAATAGAAGCCATTTTAGTTAAAGCATGGGAAAGGAAATGGAGAAGACTGCTGGACAAAATAACCGTTCAACTCTATGAGTTCACCTACACGTCATCTTCAGAAAAAGTTCTCCTTATCATTATGGTAGTGTCCTTACCATTTGCAAAACCTCCCATTATTAAGCAAGAACACCACCAATTTGGGTAATGGAAACTAACTGGGTCAGCTCTTGCTTTATCACATCAGGGTTTTTCAGACAGGCTGTCCTGCAGCATGTGCTTCATATTGAACTTGCTGAAAAACAGAAACATGTGAAAACCCATGTTCTCCAAATGCAGGTGAGAAACAAGCAGCAAAGCCAGAAATGCTAAAAAAGCCCCAAGCTAGCCTGCCTGCCCCCCATCTGCCCACCCCAGTCCTTATCACTGACCTCACCCGTGTGTCTTGCTGTTTCCATCAGAGCTGCTTCCATTTGCTGGATTCTGTTTGCAGTGGGAGTTTGTTCTGTGTCTATTCTAGCTTGCTTCTGTGGTTCAGGAATTGCCTCTTGGAGTTTGATGTGTTTTAGTGTGTAGAGTAACTGGAGGACCAAGTGTTGAGAAGTTCAAGATGATGGATGTCTGAGGGCACTTTGAGGTTTTATTGTCTTTTTTTTTTTTCCCGTGGTAGGCTCAGAATTACAGTTCTTACACCTTGCTTGGTATGTGCTGCTGGAAGAGAGATTTGTGTTTATGACCTTTGATGGGAAGAGTGGCCCAAATGAACACTTAGCACCACAGAGATGCGAGACGTTTCTGATACACCAGAAAGAGCCATCCTGTATGACCACAAAGAATGATTTTTTTCTAAATGCTATTTCTGTATTATCACTGTTGTGGAAAAAGGTTTGGTTTCAACTCTAATTATGAGGTTTATACTGTTTTTAAAAACATGTAAGAATTCTAAGGGCCCTTTTAAGTGGGCAGAGTGACGGGTCAGCCTGTGCTGGCCAGCAGTGACAGACAAAGTGAGGGTGGTTTGTGTTCAGGTTACACACATCTGTCTACTGTGCTGCAAAACACAAAGCGGCCGTCATTCAAACCTCTCCAGAAAGGCTGTCATCCAAAGCGTGGTTTTTTAAACTCACTGGCTTTTCAGTGAGAAATAGGATCTCTTCTACCTGACTGCTTCTTTACATCAAGCAAAAATGGGACTGGAAGAGATTTTATTGCATGCTATTTATTTCCTGCTCATATTGTGAGGAATATTAAGTGTCTATGGAGCTGCTGTTGTTAAATATTTCCTCTCTTTGAGTAAAGAATTGTGTTCCCTTATCTTTAATAGACACATAAATGTCAGCAAAGTGTCCCTGGCACGTGAGTTAAGCACAGACCTGGGGTAAGTTGAAGGACTGGGAGTTTAGCTTTGTGTCTTTTTGCATAATGTCAGCTCATCGCGCAATTCTTTATAGCATGGGGTATGAGGAAAAAAACAGAACACAAATCAAAAGTTCCTTTTGGAAGAATCAGCAGCAGACTGTAATCAAAAACATGGCTTCTTGGAGTGAGCAGGGCCAGAAATTTCTCCTGGCACAATGGATGGTGTCAGTCAAGGACAGGCAAAGTGGCTGGATGCTTCTTTCAGCAGCGGTGCCAGCTGGTGATAGCTTAAGCTGGCCATGAAATTGGACCTGAATCTGTTACGTAAAGCAGGACTTCACGGGTCTGTAACTTAGGTATGATTCCAGATCTGCAAAGCTTCTGGGCTCTTAACTCTGCTCGTTTCTAATCCACACAGGGATCGCTGTGAAGTGTACGTACATGTGTATGTGGGGCAGAGGGATGGCAACTTGGGCCTGGTCAAGCACTCAGCTGCTACCTTGTCTGTATCCTGTGGGAGCTAAGCGATAGGTACTGTTCAGGAGGCAGAATTATTTCTGTATCGGGATTCAGGGCTTTGACAGGCAGACACAAGTTAACAAAGCTGGGGCAGCATATAGAATTTGGCAGGGGCAGGGAGAAGACACAGGCACTTCACGATGCTTCATCATCGCTCGGTTCCCCTCACATCACACAACTCCCTCTTCGCTGGGCAATGGCAGACTCCAGAACTATTTAAAAGTGTTCCCTGGGCTCGGGTCTGTTTAATAACAGAGAAAATGCAATCCGGCAACTGTTCTGCCCAACTGAAGTTGGAAGTCAGGCTGAAGAAACAAGAGAAAGTTGCTGCAAATTGATCTTCACAGTGAACCCGAGCATGTGACATTTACTTAAAATAGTAATGCATCGAATTCCTGCAGGAGGGAATTACTGTCTGCCCCGACCTTACCCTCACATGTCCCTGGGCAGCTCCGTAAATATCTCCTTTTGTGGCCCCTGAGTATGTGAGTGCATCTTTCTAGAGATGCGGAACATGGGTTTGGTAAGACTAAGAGAAGAACCAGCAGGCCTTCTGCACCTTTGAGCGGCAGCCTCTCATGGCAACACTTGAATACGTGTAGTGATGTAAATCATTACAAGCAGCAGTGTTCAGCAGACCTCTGCAAGCTAAGCAACGCAGAGCAACGGCAGACAGACGTATAGACCAGCTAATCAAACACCTCTTCACACAAAACACACAACCTTGGCTTTACGGCCTTTGAGACCGTCCTCAAAAGGCCCTGATGTGACCTACCAGCTTTCGTAAGGGGAATGATCAGTGAGTAGTGAGTTTTACCATCATGCGGTTATCTCCCTTTTTGCAAATAATGTATAGGTTTTACCTTACCGGGAGTTGTCAGGTTGACTCAGCTTTGCTGGCTGCAAGGCCTTCCGAGGAGGTTAGGAGCGTAGCGGTTGTAGGGCAGAGCTGCGCGATAGTCAGTCAGCTCTACAAGGTTACCTATGACACTGCGTTACGAAATGTCATTGATGCGTTTGAGGATTAAACGGTCACGGACTTTGAACGTCGTTCGTGTGGGCAGCCTTGGTGTTTGTGCTCACTGCTAGTGAGGGCTGGGAGAATAAAGAACGAGCTCCTTCACTGGGCTACCAGGGCTTTGTGTGGGGACGGAATCCATCCCCTCCACTTAGGATGTATCCTGTAGGCAGCCAGGTTGAAATGCGTATATATTACATCAGAACTAGGGGAAAAAAAGCTCCTTGTTTCCGAACGAAACGCGGAGGACAGCGGCTGCAGAACCAGACAATTTCTGTTGGAGGCTGCGTTTCATAAACTCGATTCCCAACTTCCAACGCCTAGCATTTGTTTTGCTTTTTATTATTAACGTTTACTTCCTTGATCTTGGGTTATTTCTTGTGCGGTTCAACGTCAGATGATTCTGAGTTCCTCCCTCCGCGTGCTTTGGCCAGTTCGGTGTCATCTGCCCGTTTCAGAAGCCGGTTCCCGTTCCCTCCTTCGAGCCCCTCCTGAAGGCCCGGGCAGAGCTGCTGCCAGCCCGGGGCCCTTCCACCCGGGGGAAGCACGGCTCTATCCCGGTAAAGATGGGGCACCGCTGAGGGAAGTGCCCTGAGAAGGCGGGCCCCGGGCCCGGCTCAGCCCGCCGCCGCCTCCCCGCGCCCCGGCCGCACCGTTACCGGGCCGGTGGCGCTCCTCCGCGCTGCCATTCGCTGCCCGCGCTGTCCATCACGGGGTGGGCGGGGCTTCCCCCGTAGCGGAAGTGGCGGGGCCGCGCCAGTTCCGCCTCGGCGTTGTTCGCTCACAGACAAAATGGCGAAGATCGCCAAGACCCACGAAGGTAAAGAGCTCGGAAAAACGCCCGTAGCGGCGCCCGCCGTGGCCGCGCGCTCGGCCGTCGCCTTTCGGTTGTGTTCGTCGCCGTCTCTGGGCAGCGCCGGGCCCGGCTCCTCGGGCGGGGGCCGGGCGGGCTCGCCCCGCGGCGGGCGGGCCGGGCCTGTTTGTAATGGCGTCTGCGCTTGTGTCAGCGCCATGCCCGGGCCGCCGCCTCGCCTTCGGGGCGGCGGGGGGGACCCGGCCCCGTGGGGGATCTCTCCGCCAACATGCGGCGGGAGCGGGTGGCGGTTGCCAGGCCCGCACGGGGAGGGCGGTGTCGGTTGGCCCCGGTTTCGCCGGTGGGGCCCTGCCGGCACGGCGCCGAGGCCCCGCGGCTCCGGCGCTGCCCGCCCGCCCCTCCCCTCGCGTCGGGCCCTCGGCAGCCGCGCTGTCCGCCTCCGGTTTCGCATCATCAGTGTCGATAGCACACGGTCGTTCTCTCGACCGAGCCCTTTGGCCGGGATCCGCAGTAAACAGGAGGCCAGGGAGGGAGGGTGAAACCGGCGCGGCCTGAGCTGTTACTAAGCATCGTGTCGACGTGGTGCTTGCTGAGAAAAATGCCCCGAAGGGGGGAAAAAGCTGTGAGGTCTCAAGCATTTCAACAGCCATTTCAGCACGGAGGCTTCCTGCCGGCTGAAAACTGGTTTCTGAGCGGTTTAAGGAGCGAGGCTTTCCCAGGCGGTGTGTTTTTCCTCGGAGGTGCTCTGTGGCTGCGTTCAGTGCTGCTCCCCGCTCCGCGTAGCCTGAATCAGAGCTCTCTTCTTGGACAAGGTCTGACTCTTGCCCCGCTCTTGAGTATCTTAAGGCAAGGAAGAGTAATTTTTAAACTTGTACTGCTTCTGTGTTCTTGCTGTTGCGTTTTTACTCATGTTTCTGTGTGTGATAGGTGATCTGGTTTTTTTTTGTTACTTCACATCCGTAATTCACTGATCAAAACCTGTCTCTGGACAGTGGTTGTGCGCGGGGAGGTGGGCAGAGCACACAGGTATTCATCGCCGGGGGGGACCCAAAGCTTTTCAAACTGAGAGGTGTCATCTCCCGTGGAAGTGAGGGTTAAGGCAGTGTTAACACTGCAGACGTAAGATGAGTTTGTGGATGAAGAAAAGCTTAAGCTGTTCTCCTCACCATTTTTTTTTTTTTTAATTGAATTTTATTTTCTAAAATTCTAGAACTTTTTTTTTTTTTAGAATTATCGAAATTGTCTTTTATTTATATGCTGTGACATGCATAAGACTTGTGTGAGACACCACCCAAGTGAGTATTACCTATCATGGTGCTCTGCCTCTAATGTTACCTAAAGAGCTTTTAATAATAAAATAGAATAGTTTTTTTCCATACTTGGAAAAATGGTGATCCCTTGCCTTTAATGAAAATATTGGCGTGCTTCCAGTTGCATAGGTTTTTGTTAGTGCTCTATCAGAACAGGTTATAAGAGGGAGGTGTAGGTGGTTAAACAAAAAAATGCGTAGCTGGGTAGGATCATGTAGTGCTGTCTTTCCTGACCTGGAGTTAATTAGCTGAATGGCTTCTTTTTCTTCTGAGTTGTGGCTGCTTGCAGTTCCTGACTGATTTCAAAATTGAATTGTTACTAAATTGTCTTAGAAGATTTTTCACATCTTAGTACTGTTAAATACTTGGTAATGGATGTGTTCAAGACACACCTTGAAAGTGGTTTAAAAACAGTTTGAGTTTATTTCAGTTAATAGATTAAGGGGGACTTTTGGGGTTGTTTTTTTTTTTTTTTTTTTTTTACAGGCTGAAAAATTAATGATAGCTTATAAAGCCTCAATAAATGCCTGAGTTCTGAATTCCATCAAAGGTAGTTTTTAATTTGCCTTTTTTTTTTTTCTTGCTCAGAAATGAGCAACGAGATCTCCAAACATACTGGACTTAACACGTGTGAGAGTGCTGAAGTAACTAGAAATAAAGCTGCATGGGGCTGGCTAAATGTGCAAAAACATGATAAGACACGAAAACATGGAAACTGTTTGCACTGCAAAATACTGCTTCGGTGCAGGGTCTGATTCTTCTTTCGTTTTTCATGCTAAATAACATCTTGGTCTTCAAACGTTGCAGATAGAACGACGTGTACGGCAATGGAGTGTACGTTTTGAGAAGGGCTCTCCTGATCTGTCTGGGAGCTGGATTTTCTGTCTTTTCCAGCTAAATCTGTGATACTTTCTAAACTGGCAGTCAGGCTGTCTCTACCTGCAGACCTGGTTAAAGGGAGTTTGTGTCATGCCAGATGGGTGTTCTCTTGGGAGTGCTTCATTCACACTAGCACTTGGAGACCCTGTGGCGTCGGTTGAAGGTTGTGGTGGCTGTAAGTGGGGGTTTGTTATCCCTGTAGACCCTGTGCAGACTCTTTTATGATAGAAATAACTCAGTGGGTTTTGCTGTAAGGAGGTGTGAATGCTCCTTATCTGCAAACAGTTGTAGGCATTGTAATTTAAAGGAGAAGGCCAGTAATAGAAATCTGTACCCTCTTCAGTGTTGTTCTAATAACTGCTCTTTAGAAATAAGAGTTGATGTCATGGCACTCTGAAAGCGGTCGGTGCTGGTGGTTGTCCCTGGTAGCAGGCTTCAGGTATTCCCTTCCACCCCAGGGTGCAAAAGGAGTCAGGAACTAGACTTGCTTTTTGGAACAAACAGACCACCAATAAAACATTCTGTTGGAAAAGTATTTCGGTTATATCAGTTCTGTGACTGTGCCATAGGGCAATTTCACAGAAGTGGAATACCTTAAGATGACGCTGGTCAACAGGATGTGTGCGATGTGCCTCTGAAGAGGGTCAGAGGTCTCTGTGGGCAACAGAGGGATCTCTATTTTGGCAAGTGTTTTTCTGCTGCCTCTCCAGGAGGTATCATATTGGGGAGTGACAGAGATGGCCACCAGATTTGATTCAAGTCAGGCCCTGCCATGTTAAAAGAACAATAAAGCTCCCATTTGTCCTGTTCAGGGGGTTAAACTTTTTGTTATCCAGAAGAGTGGTAGACTGGTAAAGATGGTGGTGCAGGCAGGAGTAGTCATGAGAAAATGACATTTGAGCTGCCAGAGCGAAAAGAAATTGGTCCTAACTTTTTTTCTTGGCTAACTTGGTATCCAGTGGCGTATTGGAGTTGTTTTAGTTATTATTTGTTCAAATAGAATATGTTTGCAATACGTTAGATAACACAAGACGATGTTTTATTAAATGTTCTTAGATTTGACAACTCATGCAGAAACTCTTTTGAACAGATTTGTTTGAATTGGCAAAACGGGTTTGTTAATTGGTGGTAGCAACTTGAAAGGCTTTTTTAAGGAGCAGACTGTTCTCTGAGTCAGTGTTGTGGTAGTGTAGCGCTGAGAAATCCTGCTGTGGTGTAAAGGGCCTCCTCTGCTAGCCCTCTTGCAAGGTGAGGCCCAAACCCTGCTTTAGGCCAAAGAATTCAAGTAGTCTGTGCTGGATAATACTACACCTTAGGGAAAAGCTGCTTATAAACACAATGATTTACAGTCTTATGTGTCATATTTGTTTTTTTTTTTTTCTGTAATCTTTGAAATTGGGTGAAAACCTCAGTTTGCTGTACATTGTAACATGGGTATTACCTTTTGTGTGCACGTTTGAAATGACCTGATTTTTTGTGTGTATGTCTTTGCCCTAGATATCGAAGCACAGATTCGAGAAATTCAAGGGAAAAAGCCTGCTCCTGATGAAGCCCAAGGAGTAGGCCTTGATTCCACAGGATATTTTGATCAAGAAATATATGGTGGCAGTGACAGCAGGTTTGCTGGATACGTCACTTCTATTGCGGCAACTGAATTGGAAGATGTAAGTCATTTCATGTACTTGCTTAGGACACGCATTCTTTGTGTTTTTGAATTAATTTGAAGTCATTTTTAATAGTTGCTGAAGTAAAAGCAGTTACTGTCATTAGAAGCTCATAAGTTCTGTGTTGTGCTTCATGAGTTGTGCTTTGGGATTAACTATTCTAGTTGTCCCTCTTCATCTTTCCTATCACCACAGTATGTTAGTTGAGCGTTATTTTACCTAAATATCAGTATGACGAATTTGCCATGTCTTTGCACACAGGATGATGATGACTACCCTTCTACAAGTTTGCTTGGCCAGAAGAAGCCAGGATACCACGCTCCGGTGGCATTGCTTAATGACATACCACAGTCTACTGAACAGGTACATCTTAAGTGAAAGCACAGTAAAGTCCTGTTGTAGCTATTAGGGGAAAGAGGTGTTAAAGTTTTTCAAGGCCAGGGCTTGTCTTCTGGAAAAACAGGATGTATGGAAGGGACTATGGTGTTTTCATTTGGCTGTAAGCTTCTTGCTCCTTTCGTTGAGAATTCCACAGGGTGATAAAGTTTGGCAGCTCTGCATATAAAGGCAATGTGGGCATATACACTAAACTATTTTAGACATATTTTTGATAAGTCAGATGTTCCAAAAATGAAAGTAACTGAAAAACGTAATGTCCTTTATACTTTTCGTGAAGAAAATGTTATCACTTAGGTTTTATATTCCTGGAGTATTTTTCCATGAAATTTAGTATATGAAGTAGTGTTAAGTCCCCCTGTGGAAAGAAGAGGAAAGGTCGACAGCGCGAAATGCGTTCGTAACAAGCAAATAAACTTCTTAAAATAGCAAAGTTTTGTCAGAAGCTGTTTCATTGGAAATTCTGTGTTAAAAAAGGAATTCCAGTGTTTTGGTTTTCCTGCATAGTTAAGATTAAAAATAAAGTCAGCCTTTTTAGTAATACTGAAAAAGAATACAGGCGTGTGGCCGCCAGCCACTTTTTGTGGTGTTCTTCATACGTGTGTGACTAACAAGCTGCTTTTTCTTTTTTTCCAGTATGATCCTTTTGCAGAACACCGCCCTCAAAAGATCGCAGATCGGGAAGATGAGTACAAAAAGCACAGGCGGATGATGATAATTTCCCCTGAGCGTCTTGATCCTTTTGCAGATGGTAATTTGTTTTGACTTTCCTATATCCTGTATGAAATTTGTTGTCTTTGATTGTCTTTAGCCCTTTGATTTCTGTTGGCATGCTTATAAACTTAGTTTTGTTTGAAACATCCCCTTTTCATAGAGATTTGGTTGAAAACCTAGATGCCATATTCTTCATCTTTATAATACGAGTTTTCTTTCCAGGTAGAAGGACAAGAAAATAATGAGCCATTGCCATAGAAACACAAAGGGTTAAAGGTTTCTCTTTTCATTTTGTTTTGGGTTGTGCATTATACTTTGAACAACTTGTGTATTGAGTGCTCAGATTCTTTCAGTACCTTGAAAGTTTTCATTCCGAGTGATAGATTTACAGGGTTACTGCTTTTGAAATGCTGGTTCTCAAAACAGAGCACCAAATACTTACCATCCTATGTAAACTTAGGTGGTATCGCTAAAAGAAACAAAAGCATATCTAAGACTTTGATACTATGAATAGTTCAAGTCTGTTCTGGTAATTGGAGAATGCAAGTCAGGAGAAGGGGTGTTAGTGGGTCTGCCAGCAGCTTCTTTCAGGTGTGTGGCAATAAGGTGCCTGTTGGCTGAAAGTTAGTAGCTATTTTGCAGGTGTTACAAATGAGAATTTCAGCCTGCATGAATTAATAGGGATATTAATTATTTTACTTGCTTAATTGTAATTGATATAAACATGTATTGTCAGAATTCACAGGCCCATACTAACTGTCCTTAATTTCTTTCCTACAGCAGTACTGCTATATGCCAGTCCTGTCTGCATTCTTAAGGGTGCAGTTCAACACTTCCTGTGTAGATTATGGTGAAAAAGTATTCCAAAGGAAAGTCCTATCAAAGCTAGTGTCAGAATGACACAGCCAATTGGGCAGTGATCTTCAGCATAGAAATGTTTAAGAAGTTTGTTTTTTCCCTAAATTTATAACGCTATACCACTTGTATAGCAAATCTGCACATTTTCCTTAAAGAAAAGTGTTTTTCTTGACAAGTCTCATTTTTATAAAGTTGGGCTTCTTGTAAAGTATTTAAAAAGCTTAATTAACGCAAGACACACAGCATAAAACAACACATGGTATAGAAAACCCATTACCTGTGAGTATTGTTGTGGTGGTATGTGTACTGTATTGCATTTGGCTCCCAGTCACCGTGGTACCTTGAGAGAGGAGAGGGGGAAAGTGCCATCAAACGGCTTTGTGGGGTTTTTTGTTTTGTGGTTTGGTTTGGTTTTTTTATTTTAATGAAGCCCTTTTACGATATGACACTAGGAGATCTGAGAGACGTGTCCAGATTTGTCATACTTAAAAATGGGTCTTTATGCTAAAACATTTTAGACGTTACTTAGGTGTGCAGTAGTTATAGTCAGAAAACAACTAGGATTTAACAGCTTACACAAGGTAATGTTTTGAATATAAATATATTTCCAAAGTGTTACTAATGGTAAAGAGATAATTTTCTAGGCTTCTATTCTGCTGCTTGAAGTCAGAACTGCTGATGGAGACAAAGGCACGAAAGTGTACGTATTCCGGATTAGCAACCCAGGAACCCATCACTTCTGAAGACTCTTAACTGTGTTGTCATTTTATCATTTATATTGGCTTTAAAATATTTGTTTGAAACTGCAGTAGTTATGTTTGTGTTCAAACAGGTTAAATTGATCAGCAAACTGAATAAACGTAAGATACATGTAATTTTTAAAATTTTCAATCAAAAAGTAAAATTAAACGATCATGGAATAATATAATATTAGAGCAGGACGATAGAAAAAGGCAATCGTTTCCACTTATCCCGTATTCACTGTGCTCCTTTCCTGTTGCTGTTCTCTTCCACAGGAGGGAAGACACCAGATCCTAAAATGAATGCCAGAACCTACATGGATGTTATGCGTGAACAGCATTTAACAAAGGAAGAGGTGTGTGGAGGGGAGAGTTTTCCACTTGAATTCAGTCTTGTTTTGCAGCCTTTGAAAGCGTGTTAAGAAAGTGGGAATGAAAATTCTGCTGACTTTTTGTCTTGATGTAAAAGTAGCTTTCTTGGGAAACATCCTGTTCCTCACGTGTTGCAAGTCCGTAGAATTTAAAGATGAAAGTTTTGAAAAACATTTGTTCTGTATAATACCGAAACAATGGAGGGAGAAATAGTCCCAATGTGTTTTAATCTGGAGGGGCTTTTTTTAGTAGCACTTGGACTTTTTGTTGTTTTTTTTCTTAGGATGAGTGACAAAAACTAACAGTCGCAGAGATGTGCGTGTCACAGATGTTATTGTGAGCTCTGTGTTAACGGAATCCAGGGAGGTTTTTAAAAGGTGTTTTTCGAAGCACTTAGAACAAATGTTGCAGTCCTAACAACTGCTGTAAGGTTGACAGTTGGGTTTAAATATTAGGAGAAAAGAAAAGGGGAAAAAAAAAAGTACATGCTTTATTCATGGCTATTAAAAATTCATGTTAATAGAAGGTATTGTTAATATAATCGGATTTCTTGTGCAATACCTACAGTGCCATCTTGTTAATTGGAGCAAGATCTTGCAGTTCAGTGACCTCTGTAGATTTGTGTTTGTTGACCTTAATTGAGGAATTAGTTCATCATTTTGACAACCTTCCTGCCTATGGATCTGTAGATAAGTGAAAGCCAGTCTGAGTTAGTGTGCTGTTCTGACAATGCCATCTCAGAGTTTTAATTAAGAACTTCAGGGCTTTTGAGTGTCATGGGATATGAAATTAAGAGTAGCTAATTTTGTTATTTGAACAAAACCTGAAAAAATAGCATAATAGTGTATGATACAGCTGAAAAATCTTTGGGGTTAATCTGAAGACACCTTCTTAAGAAATCAGTTTCTTACCTTTGTCTTTTTGTGCCCTTGAACAGAGGGAAATTAGGCAACAACTAGCTGAGAAAGCTAAAGCTGGAGAGCTTAAAGTCGTCAATGGAGCCGCATCTCAGCCACCCTCAAAACGTAAACGGCGTTGGGATCAGACAGCTGATCAGACTCCTGGTGCTACACCTAAAAAATTATCCAGTTGGGATCAAGCAGAGGTAATATCCTAGTGTTCAACAGCTTATCTACAGAAGACGTTTAGTGCTAATCCTCTTGAATTTCATAAGTTTGTTACTCTACTGAAACAGACTTTAACTAGCAGTCTTTTACCGTGTAGTAGAAGAGGTATTAACGCTTCTGGTTTTGTGTTGTATAGACTCCTGGACATACCCCGTCTCTGCGATGGGATGAAACTCCAGGCCGTGCAAAGGGCAGCGAAACTCCTGGTGCCACCCCAGGCTCAAAAATCTGGGATCCGACTCCCAGTCATACACCAGCAGGAGCTGCCACACCCGGACGGGACACGCCCGGTCACGCAACACCAGGCCATGGAGGTGCCACGTCCAGCGCACGTAAAAACCGATGGGATGAAACACCTAAAACAGAAAGAGGTACTTGTGGGGGACTCTGAAGCGCTTGATGAGTTTTGAAGGGTTAATCGAGTGGGACTTTTTCACCTGAAGTAGATTGAGAAGTCAGGCGAGAAGGAATCCCATTCTGACATCTAGTGGTGATGTGAAGTAGTGATTCTGGCCGGGTTTGGAGGTTGAGTTGTGCCTGTCAACTTGGTTCACATCTGAGTTCTTTGGTATTTTTTAGAATTTTACCTATTTATGCTAAGATTCAGCAAGCAGATGATGTGGTCTTTGATACAGTGGAGTTCTCTTTGGATGTTTTTGGTGTACTGTCTGGGGTTTTCTAGTGTTCACCAGGGTGGCCTTTACCTTTTCTCTAGTGTGATACTTGTTGATTTGTGTAGACGTGAGGATGAGATGCTGAAAGTGGGTTTGGATATTGACACTGCAGTTGGGAATATATACTTTTAAGATTCCTGCAAAAAATGTTTTCCTTTTTCTTAGATACTCCGGGACATGGCAGCGGATGGGCTGAGACGCCTCGTACAGATAGAGGTGGTGACTCCATTGGTGAGACACCGACCCCAGGAGCAAGTAAAAGAAAGTCCCGATGGGATGAAACCCCTGCTAGCCAGATGGGTGGCAGCACCCCTGTTCTGACACCGGGCAAAACACCCATTGGTACACCAGCGATGAACATGGCAACTCCTACACCAGGTAAACTCACGCTCTTCTCCAAGGCTTCCCTCTCTTCTCTGGAAATGAAGCATTTCCTTTATGTTGTTAGACTTCTGTCTGACATGGCCTCCAGCCTGTATGAAAGCAGGCGGTTGGATGCTCAGTTTACCACTTTTAATGCCCACAGCAACTCAGTTCTGCAGGGGAATTGAGACTATGGTTTTACGTCTGTTCCCATTCTGTTCAGTTGGTAAAAAAAAAAAAATGCATAAAAGGCTCACTGAAAGCTTGATACCTTAGTGGCCACAGATTTCAAACACTATCGAAACTTTGGCTCAAGAGAACAGTTAGAAGATTAAGTAAACAAGTCATCTCCTTCACCATAGAGAAGATATAAAAAAATAATAATTTTTTTGGTTTTAATTTGAATGTAGGTCACATCATGAGCATGACTCCTGAGCAACTGCAGGCTTGGCGTTGGGAGAGGGAAATAGATGAGAGAAACAGACCACTTTCTGATGAAGAATTGGATGCTATGTTTCCAGAAGGATATAAGGTAATTGGTCTGAATTAGAGTACAGCAGACCATGATGGTTTGGGTTTTTTCTGCAAGGGGATATTGATTTTAATATTTTACTTTTTTTTTTTAAACTGGGTTGTCCCAGAAATAGAATCCTTCACATTAAGTATTGATTATTGATGGTAGAAGTTTGGTCGACTTGGTTACTGATGTACTGTAAATCCATTAGAAAGGGAGGACTAAAAGTAATCTCAAAGGCCACTCTTTATTGTGCTTCAGGCCAGAAATGAGCTCTGAATGCACTGACAAAATATTATGTCTACAGGTAGAAAAATATAGGAGAGAGTCACAAATTCCAAATCGGCAAATATGCTGTGTTGATACAGATACTGAAATGTCTTTGTTACGTTGAAGTCTCTTTACAAAGTTTGCTGTCCAGGCTGTCGCTGGTGGAGGTGAGCTTTCTGCAATAGCATCCACGCAGGATAAGCACAAACACAAACTGTCACGGGGAGTTGGTTTGTATTGCTGTGAACCTGAGCTCTGCTGTAGGCAATAACACCTGCACAAATCCCCAGACAAATGGAATGGAGATAGGAGTTGAGTAGCGCTTTGTATTTGATGCCTTCCTCTTTTCACCTCTGTTGTAAGAAGGTACATTTTGTTCTTTATTCTTCAGGTTCTTCCCCCGCCAGCTGGCTATGTACCTATTCGCACTCCAGCTCGTAAACTTACAGCGACTCCGACACCTTTGGGTGGAATGACCGGGTTCCACATGCAGACAGAGGACCGGACTATGAAGAGTGTTAATGACCAGCCATCTGGCAATCTTCCCTTCCTAAAACCAGATGATATCCAGTACTTTGATAAACTGCTGGTAAGGGAGATTTCACTTGTGCTGATTAAAGTTTCCTGTTTTCTTTTGAATATGTGGTAATGCCTGTTTATTTGTCTGGAATAATTTGTAGGTTGACGTTGATGAATCGACTCTGAGTCCTGAAGAACAAAAGGAGAGAAAAATAATGAAATTACTCCTGAAGATAAAGAATGGCACACCTCCCATGAGAAAGGTAGGGTGAATTGCAAGATGGGTTTATGTCATTTCATCTTTCAAAAATCTACGTTTGTTTTCAGGTTTAGTTTCAGTTGTCTGAGGGATTATCTTGAAGATAATCTCCTAAATTTATCTGTGCTTTCTTCCTCTTATATATCTGTGTGGTTTTTTGCTTGTAGTTCAATGTAACTTAGTATTGCTGCTCTTTGTACAGTAATGGCGGTCACAAAGTGCTGTGTAGCTTAGATATTTATTTTTTTCCCTACAGTTACAAGAAACTAGATTTATAGTGCTATTTGCTTACAGGGCTTTGTAATTTTCTGGATTTTGCTTCTTACACTTAAATTAGCAGAGTAACTCTTAGTTAAGTTTCAGCGTTAGATAGCATGCAATATGTTAGCAGTCTTTTCTGCACAGTTCTGCTCTAAATTGACCACAGCACCAAGCTCCCTGGGTGGAAGTGCTGTATAAGCTACTTCTCAGATGGAGGCATTCTTAATATTGGAAAAGGAGCATGCTTTTCTTGAAAACAAAACATCTAGGAGCTAATATCATGGTGTTTCTTCCTTTCACACATTCATTTTTTAACAAATCAGCATAAAATCTTTCGAAGTAGAGATTTGCAGTGGTAGGAGCAAGTATTTTGAAGCTGGTGGTTCCGGTGAATTACACTTTTAATTTGGTTAATATCTACCTGTTCTGTAACTGTTCAGTGTTCTTTCCTCAGTTTATCTGATGGTGTGGTTTTGTTTAGGCTGCCTTGCGACAAATTACTGATAAAGCTCGGGAGTTTGGAGCGGGGCCATTGTTTAATCAGATTCTGCCTCTGCTGATGTCGCCAACCCTTGAAGATCAGGAGCGTCACTTGCTTGTCAAGGTCATTGACAGAATTCTTTACAAACTGGATGACTTGGTCCGACCATATGTTCACAAGGTCTGTCACAGATTTCTAGTTCATCTTTGATTTGATTTTTCTTATCATTGCTGGGAGGAGTCTGTTTTATTCGCATACCAGAAGATGAGGATGTTTGGTGTTTTTTTTTTAATGTAACTGCTTTTCATATTTCTTCTTAAGCCAAACTTTTAAGTTCTTGTAGTGTGATTGAAGTGTGAGCTTTATAGTGTTAAGGCATGATGTAAAAATGACAAACGCTTGCTTGGGGGTGGGAGGGGGATCTTACCTAATCTAGGCAGTATCTCTGGGCCAGGTCCTGCAGAGACAGAGCTGCAAAAAGAGCATAATACGTGTAATTTTTTTCTGGTTATCATAAAGCTTTAAGTTTGGATCCATGGAATTATCTCTGTTTCATGGAATCTGTTAGGGCCAGAAGTAGCACTAGAGAAGTATTAATGAAAGGAAATGGCAATTTGTTCATCTTTTTTCAGATCCTGGTTGTCATTGAACCATTGCTGATTGATGAAGATTATTATGCTAGAGTGGAAGGCAGAGAAATTATTTCCAACTTGGCTAAGGTAAAGTTCTGGCCTTCATTAAGGCACCGAGTTAGCTTATGTAAAGCTGCGTGTTTATAGGCACGGCAGAAGAATTGTTGATAAATCCCATTGGTGTGTTTTGTGTTTGTCCTTCAGGCTGCTGGTTTGGCCACAATGATCTCCACAATGCGACCTGATATTGATAATATGGATGAATACGTCCGAAATACAACAGCTCGAGCCTTTGCTGTCGTGGCCTCTGCTTTGGGCATTCCTTCTCTGTTACCCTTCTTGAAAGCCGTCTGTAAAAGCAAGAAGTCCTGGCAGGCTAGGCACACTGGCATCAAGATCGTCCAGCAGATTGCCATCCTCATGGGTTGTGCTATCCTGCCTCACCTCAGGAGCTTGGTTGAAATTATTGAACATGGTAGGTTCTGCTTTCTCAGGCAAAGATGATCATGATTATTACTATAATTATTTTTTAATTCACTTTCTATTTGGAGAATATTTCATACTCCAGTGAGGCACAGTGATAGTAAGGTCCTTATTTTGTCTGTTCTTTTGACACCGAGAAACAGCTCAGCTGACTCTGAAAGAGGAACAGTGCTTCAGTTTTCCTGAAAATAATTGAATCCCTTTTATACTGCCCCTCTGTTTGTGCTCTTTTGAACTTAAGTCACGAGAAGTGGTACTAAACACAGCTCTCTTGCAGGTCTGGTGGATGAGCAGCAGAAAGTTCGCACCATCAGTGCTCTGGCTATTGCCGCTTTGGCTGAGGCAGCTACTCCCTACGGTATTGAGTCGTTTGATTCTGTTCTGAAGCCTTTGTGGAAGGGTATACGTCAGCACAGAGGAAAGGTATTGCTGAAATAACTGTCTTTAGTTTGAACTGAAATGGGTGTGTGTCTTCTGTAACTCACTGGAGATGTATTTCTGCTTTTAAATAGGGCTTGGCTGCCTTTTTGAAGGCCATTGGTTACCTGATTCCACTCATGGATGCTGAGTACGCGAACTACTACACCAGAGAAGTCATGCTTATCCTCATCAGAGAGTTCCAGTCTCCTGATGAAGAGATGAAAAAAATCGTGTTGAAGGTACGCCAGAGTCCTTGTTTAGCATTAATATCGAATATGTATGTTTTTCCTTTTCTTTAAAAAAACAAAACAACCCAACAAACAAAAAAAACCCAAGACAAACAGGAAAACGTTCACACCCCCAGGCCCTACATGGAATTAAAATGGCTGAATTTTTATTTCCTGTCAGGTGGTAAAGCAGTGCTGTGGTACGGACGGTGTTGAAGCAAACTACATTAAAACAGAAATCTTGCCGCCTTTTTTCAAACACTTCTGGCAGCACAGAATGGCTCTGGACAGAAGAAATTACAGACAGGTATGTTGGGTTTTTTAGTTGGAAAATGATTTACAGTCAAACAAAACGGATATTAGAATGTTCGTTCAGGTGAGATGCTTATTTTTGTCTTGTATGTCCTGAAACTGAATTTTGTTGGACTGGCAACTTAGAAGTTGCACAGGTAGAAGATTCACGGTTTCTTACGAGACTATCAAGACATTTTACACCCATCCCTTGTAAGGTGGGGTAGTTCACCCCATTGGTGGTGTTTAAAACAGTGGATGATTTCTAAAGGTGAAACCCCTTTGGACCAGGGAAATTATTTTCAAGATGTAGAAAGTAGATATTTTTAACAATTCTTCCTTACTTAGCATTTGTGTATTTCAGTTGGTTGATACAACTGTGGAGCTGGCAAACAAAGTTGGAGCAGCAGAGATTATTTCGAGAATTGTGGATGATCTGAAAGATGAGGCTGAGCAGTACAGAAAAATGGTCATGGAAACAATTGAGAAGATAATGGGAAATCTAGGGGCAGCAGACATTGATCATAAACTGGAAGAGCAACTTATTGATGGCATCTTGTACGCCTTTCAGGAACAGACCACAGAGGTATGGCCGAGGGTGCTTCGTATTTGGTTCCCTTTCACAGTAAACTAGCTCACTGTTGGTCATCCAGAAACATATGCTTCCAAGTTAGACTTTCAGGCTCTTTTTTTAGATGTCAGTGCTCTAATTGGTGAAATCCAGAAATGAGCTCTGGAACGGTAGCATTGGAATAGCGATTTTAGATGATACGGAGTCCAGTTAAAATGTAGTGGTGCTGTTGGTCTGATTTTCCTCTGCTGTTTTTGCACTCAGGATTCTGTGATGCTGAATGGTTTTGGCACAGTGGTTAACGCTCTAGGCAAGAGAGTGAAGCCCTACTTGCCACAGATCTGTGGTACGGTTCTGTGGCGTTTGAACAACAAATCGGCCAAAGTCCGGCAGCAGGCTGCTGACCTGATCTCCCGTACTGCAGTTGTCATGAAGACTTGTCAAGAGGTGGTGTACTGACTTCTCTTTCCAAATTTGCTGTAGTGTGGCATAGTCAGGAGGAGGAGGGGGAAAAAAATAACTTGTAAATCTTTTTACTTTGTTGTAGGAAAAACTGATGGGACACTTGGGTGTTGTGCTGTATGAGTACCTGGGTGAAGAGTATCCCGAAGTACTGGGCAGCATACTGGGAGCACTTAAGGCTATTGTGAATGTTATCGGTACGTTTGTGTGCTCGTCACACCTCTGTTCAAGAACAGAAGGAAAAAATACGATCAAACTAAACACGCCTCTTTGAATTCAATAGGTATGCACAAGATGACACCACCAATCAAAGATCTGCTGCCCCGGCTTACACCAATTTTGAAGAACAGACATGAGAAAGTACAGGAAAATTGTATTGACCTTGTCGGGCGTATTGCAGACCGGTAAGATGCCTCATGATGAAATATTTGATCCTCCACGTGGGCAATTATTGTAGCAAAAGCTGAAGTTGAGTATCGGGTTTGGTATCTGGGTATTTATTTTTGTATCTCCTGCTGCTCCTTAAGTTGTGTATAAAGCTCGAGATGAGATGTTTAGCAGACAGTCTGAATCTATTGTAATTGCAGTATTTTGTGAACACTTTATAAGAAGGACATTGTCCATTTATGCGAACTTAAACTGCTTACAATGTAATACATTTTCTAATCTCTCTGAAGAGGTAACTCGTGATTCTCTTTCAGAGGTGCAGAGTATGTTTCTGCAAGAGAGTGGATGAGGATCTGCTTTGAACTGCTGGAGTTACTGAAAGCTCACAAGAAAGCGATCCGAAGAGCCACGGTGAACACTTTTGGTTACATTGCAAAAGCTATCGGGTAAGTTGTCTACACCTAACGTAGTGATGATTGGCAGTTTGCTGGTGAGAAAGATTCGCGCTTCTCTGCATGTAACGTGTTAAATGCATAGACTTGGTTTTACTCGTGTTGTAGGAGAATAGTCATCTACTCTTCGTTAACAGAGCGCTGCACTTCGGAACTGAGTTTGTAGACTTGCAAGGGTAGAGCCCGGCAGGGTAGTGGGAGGTGTTAGTCTCATTAATTTTTTTGTACTGTGGTGCATTCAGAACCTCTCTGTATTCTTTTATAAACCACTTCAAATAATCCATCTTACTTATCCCCAAAATCAGTACTTCCACTGCTTTCTAAGGGACTTTTTGTCACTGAGGTGATCCTGCAAGTCAGCGAGTTGTGGAATGAAGCGCAGGTCCCATCTTATGCCTATTTTTAAGTGAGTGACCAGTTCCTGACTGACAGCAAGCCAAGGAATGCTCTAACTGCCCTTAACTATACGGGGCCTTTCCTGTCCCTGTCAATGTGGCTTTATAAAAGCTGGTAATTGCCTGTGGGGTCAGAGTAATCGTGGGGAGGCTGCTGCTTCCTCCAGAGTGCATCGGAGGCAGGAAGGAAGCCAAGTCCAGAGAAGGAAAAAAAAATGTAGTTTATGAAAGTAAGACCATGGAATTGCTGAAGCTGTGGTGCAGTTGCATTGCTGATGTTGTTTCCCACTTACCTGAACTTTTTCTTAAGGGCTAAGCCATGCTTTTCTGCCATCTGGCGTTTGAGAGACGACTGATTGTACCCAAATCCTCACTGAATCTATTGACATGGATGTGCGTGTTATCTCTTCTAGACCCCACGATGTGTTGGCTACCCTACTAAATAACTTGAAAGTGCAGGAAAGGCAGAACAGAGTGTGTACTACAGTAGCCATTGCTATTGTAGCTGAAACATGCTCACCTTTCACAGTGCTGCCTGCACTCATGAATGAGTACAGAGTTCCAGAGCTGAACGTCCAGAACGGTGTGTTGAAATCCCTTTCCTTCCTGTTTGAGTACATCGGGGAGATGGGGAAGGATTACATTTACGCTGTTACACCGTTGCTTGAAGACGCTTTAATGGACAGGTGGGTGTGCTGCTTTCTACCTACGATGCAGTCAGCCGTAGGCAGAGATCTGAAGTGTGCCTGGGTCTTAACGATAGCAAATCCACATATTGTCCTTGTTTGCTGAAGATGTTCGCTGACCAGCGTAATCTGGAGGCCATTGTCTGCAAAGAGTTGGGGTTATATACTCATATTTTACTAATACTTTTGAAGATTATACAAGCCTCTTAAGTGGGTCAGGACTTCCTGCTTTCAAACTGCTTTTGCTAATTCCTATTATTAGTATTGCTGTTGAATTAGAGTGCAGTAATTTGTCAGAAAACTCCTTTTTTTTCATTTACTGATTTCTGTTAATCTGCCTCTTGCGGTTAGGAAATGGGTTCAAAGTATTTATCAGTGTTTTTTAAAAAGTGCTACTGAAAAGAAACATCATGCTTGCCCGATCATGTTGCTTCTAAGTCTAAATTAACCGAGTGTTGTTGTCTTTGCAGGGATCTTGTACACAGACAAACGGCCAGTGCCGTGGTGCAGCACATGTCCCTTGGCGTTTATGGGTTTGGCTGTGAAGATTCTCTTAACCATTTGTTAAATTACGTGTGGCCCAATGTGTTTGAAACCTCTCCTCACGTCATTCAGGCGGTCATGGGGGCTCTGGAGGGCCTCCGAGTTGCCATTGGTCCCTGCAGAATGTTGCAGTATTGTTTACAGGTACGCGCTCAGGTGCCCTGGGGTAGCAGAGACAGCAATTATCAGGCCGCGTGTCTTTTCGGGAGAAAAAAAAGTCAACCAAAGATGATTTCCAGCAGTCAAAAAGAGGGTGGCTTTTTGTCTCTTTAAAGTATTCCTTAAACACGGCATTCTGTGCCCGGGACTTCAGTGATTGCAGATGCTGGTGTAGTGAGGTGGCTGGTTCCATTGAGGAACTTGCAGAGAAGTAGCAGGTACTTAGAACATCAACTTAAAATAGCCTGGCGCTTGCAAACGGAAGCATCTCACAAATTTTGGGGACACTAATGACTGGGAGTAAATGAGTAGTGCAAGGGGTTATGAGAACAAGTAACGAGCGAGGTAAATGAGGTGATAGGCTTAACATTAAATCAGCGTTATTTGTTGTTAGTCAAGAAAAACAGTAAGACATTTAAAACTGCGAGAGCGAAGCACCAGAAAAGAGTGCTTTCATCAGAATTTCTGCCGTGAAATCAGCATTAGTCAGGTCAGCTGCTGTATACGTGTGTCGGTAAAAGCTGGGGCTCCTTTTCTGTCTAATTGCACGTATCAGTTCTTGCTGTACTGGCTTTGGAATCTACTCACATATCAGGTGGGAAGCGAGGGTGAGTATAATGCAGATTGGTGCAGAAATGATGTGACAGCAACTTATTCATTATTTGCAGAGATGGATTTTCACTCTGGTTTTTTTTATTGGGGCGGGCCTCAGCACAAAGACACTGACATCAGTGGGAAGGTGAAAGAAGTCTCCTGTGCAGTGTATTTTTTTGCAAATACTACTTCCGTATTCTTACTAGATAGAACTGTTTTTTGTAGAGCTTCTACATTCTGCTATTTTTTTTAATTTATTTTTTTTAGGTTTAATAATAGTTTAGCTCGTAATTCCTCTCTGTCTCTGCATAAATCACAGTTACCAGAGCCAAAGATAATACTCTATCCCAACTAAATATACTGCAACAGGTTTAACTTTTTTGTGTTTTTTTAAAGAAGAATACAAAACTAAAAATGCTTTCTGGGGAATTTTTCCCTGCGGTAAGAGAAGAAAATCTCTCTAAACAATACTTTGTTAGTACTTGCTAGTTTAGGTAGTCACAACAGTTGGAAATGACACATTTAATGGACCTCCTTTGTTACAAGCGCTGTTAGTTACTAGAATTGCTTTTTTAAACACTTATTGTGCAAAACTTTAAGTTCAGTAACAGACATCTAGACTGTAAACTTAATAAATCTTGTTCCGTTCTGTTTTGTAGGGTTTGTTTCACCCTGCCAGGAAGGTCCGAGATGTTTATTGGAAGATTTATAATTCAATCTACATCGGATCACAGGATGCTCTGATAGCACATTATCCACGAATCTATAACGATGAAAAGAACACCTATATTCGTTATGAACTTGATTACATCTTATAATCTTCTTGTTCCGTTGTTTGTGTTTAATGCACAGCTGTTCTTCAATTAAACGCTTCAGATTTGACGATGTAAAATTTTAAAATATTGGAGATCGGTGTAGAGCTGGTCAGAGGCAGAGCTAGGAATCCAGTAGCATGATTTTTTAAATATGTCCTTGTTTTTTGATGTTAAACAGTTAAAGCCAGTAGTGACCAAGAAAACAGTGATTACAATGTACTGGAGGGATTTCGTTTTGGATTCATCTTTATGAAGATTTAGATTTCATTCCTTGTGTTTAAAGGGGAAGTTTATTTGAGAAATAAACATTTGTGTATAAAAACAAATTTTTGTGTGGTTTTTGGACAGAAGGGCTTGTGAAACGAGTCCCTTTGGATTAAGTATTTGTTGATGTAATAAATAGGTGGCATAAAACGTTTTAACCCTTTTTGTCATCCCCTAGCTTTTGAATAAATTAGAAAAATGTACAAACTGTAGTTAACGTGTGTATCTTTGTCATGCAGTAACGCAGCTGCAGTCTGGCTGGTGGTTGGTTGTAGCAGCGGCAGGGGTTTTTTTATGGAAAAAGTAGTGTTTAATGGCTTGTTGTTGTTACTGCTTCGTCCTCGGTGTCCTGGTTGTGGGGATGGATTAGCCTGGTCAATTTTCAGAAGCTGAGTGGTTTATTGTAAACGGTATGTATTAAATCAGTCGTGCAAATGATGTGTATTGGTCACACTAAGCGTGTCTTTTGGCATATCTTGACTGTAAAAAAGAGGCAAATAGTATTGATAGGCCATGCTGTAATTCCTGTAAAGAGCTAGGAAAGCCGTGTCCCCAGCACCTGAGACGAGGCAGTTTCTAAGTGTGTGTGTGACGTAGGAAATGCTTCAGCTTGAGATAAAGGTGTTTTATTTCCTCATTTGCTTTTTTTTTTCTTCTGTGTATGTAGTAAAAAGAAAAAGGTTTTGATAGCTGACAGTAAATCCCCAGGCAATCTCGTTTGTATGTTAGTGTGTGTTTATAAGAGAACAAAAGGTTCTCTTATAGTAGTATATATACTATATCTGTGTGTGTGTGTGTATATATATATATACACACACTATAGCCAGTAGCTGGCTGTTAGGCATGTTCTGAGAGTCCTTGACTCAAGTAGAGCCATGAAGTTCTGTCTTACACGTTCAGTGCAACCTTGCTAGCTGACTTTCTGCTGTTTTACAGAAACGTGAGGTTCTTTAGCTGTTCAGCACACAAGAAAATTCCACCCTACCTTTTGAGGGCTAAAGTGTTGTTAGGGGCTTGGTGGAGCAGAAACCACTTGGAATCTTTCTGTTTATGAAGGTACTAATTTGCTAGGAAATGAAAAAAATGACTTTTTTCAGCGGTGTGCTTTATTTTAAAATCTGTGAGGTGAAAACGGCTGGAGCTTCTTGAAGTCTTTACTGCTGAACTGCTTCGTTGGAGAGTAACGTGTGCGTTCCAGCCTATTTCTAGAGCTGTCTCACCGAATTACGTTGTTTGTGTTACAGAGGCCCTGCCATCTTCAGTAGTTCTGCAGGATAGGACCGAGCAAATACCCGTAGAGAGTGGAGGGCTGCAGATATACTAGCCAAAAGAGAGCTCTGAAACAGGTAGGAATGGACTCATGACTTCTAGATGCGTCTTAGCGAAATAGTTATTTTATAAACAATTCAAATTGCAAAAAAACTTCTAGGAAGATGGAGGGGAGCATCTCCAGCTTGTTCTCTTCTGTATCTTTCAAGCTTGTCAGTTCTCAAAAGTAATTTCATAAATCTTTTCTGAGGAAGATGAAACAGGTTTTACCCTTTTCTGAGAGAGGAAAGGAGAAGATCTGTTTGGTGAAAGAGAATTGTACATAAAACTGTGGTGTTCATCTTGGGGCTTTTTTGCTATCCTGAGTATCTGGTATGAAATTGAAACAGCAGCATTGAAACAATTCTGTGAATTTGTGGAACTCTGACCTGAAAAGATCGTCTCTGGGTCATGGAGTGTTTGATGTGACTTTCGAGGAGCCCCTGGCAGCTCTTAAAGAATCTTGCCTGGGTTGTTTAGCAGCCGTGCCGAGTTCTGTTTAGCACGGGCAGGTTAAGGGGACAAAATCTAAGAATATCGACTTCCATTTTTGTTCTGTCCAAGGGAAGAAGTTTTGTGGAAGGAAGTAAAGTAACTGGGTACACTGGTATGGCATCTGTCCGTCTGTAGACAAATACGTTTCTTTTCCAGTACAATTTAAAATCATTGATGAAGGGGAAGCTCTACTCTGAGGTGGTGGCTGGTGCTCACCTGCAGACTGCTGATTCTGGACAGTAAAGGGCAAAGTCCTTAAATGGATGGAAAGATTGGGTCACTGCTATTCAAGTTCCATTCATAAATAATTCCATAAATATGGAAAAACAGACGAGGTTGAGTGAACAAAAGGTCTGTTTTTGCTGTTCTGCTGCTAGCTCATGAAATGGGAGACAGGGCACGGCTCTGGCACTGAGCACGTACCTTGCTGCAGAGCTGCTGTGGTGGTGGGTAGAGTGGCCAGAGAGTCCCCGGCGTCTTTCTTCAGCTTGCCCTGTAAGGGGAACTGAGTGTTCCCACCGCCCCTTCTGGCTTTACAGACAGCTGCTAACTAGCTCATCAGTGAACTGCCAAACACGCTTTACGGACAAAAGCCTCGCTGACAGCCCCGATCCTTCTGAACAGGCTCATCCAGTACGTGCAATGAGGTGGAAGGACCTAAAGGAAAGAAAGGTATGTGATTTTTTTCTATTTGTGTTTTTTAAATGAATTACACTGATGCGTTTGGAAAGGGGCAGTGGATTTAGAGGATGTGCTGCTGTAAGCAGTGCTGCCTTGGGCTTTTCCTGGTTTGGAATAATTTGATTTTACAACTTTGTTGTTTTGTGATTGTAACTTATTTTTAAGTTATACTTAAGGTATCCTAATCTTAAAAGGATGGGAGAAATTTTTGTCTGCGTGTTTTCCTCTGAGCTACTTTCTGGGAGCAGCAAAAGATCATGATCTAATGCTTCCTAGATTTTATGTTCACTTGTAGTTTGATTCTCTGGCTTCTATACCTCTGTGTCTTATGATAGAATTTCAGCAAAGTATGGTTGTGATGACAATAAAGTAAAATTGCATGCAAGAGTCCTTAAAAACTAACAGACTTCCAGCTTTTTGTTCTTGTCAATGAAGGAATTCTGCTCTCCAAAACATGATTCATACCGAAGTGGCTTCTAACATGCTGAGAAAGGTTAGAGCTTGGTACGGTTGTAATAAACAGAAGAGTCTTAACAATGACTGATGGGAAATAAACGATAAGAATGTTTGTTATCACTGGCATACGTTCTGGTCACTGGCTTTGCAGCCAGACCAAACCCAGGTGCTCTCCTTATCAATTTTACAGCCGTGTGACTCCAAGAGATTACATGGCACACGTGTGTTCTCGGTTAAGTTTCATAAGTTTGTCTCTTCGGGCCACTTTCTTAAACCTTTTGGTGCGATGACTGTGGTGAAATCCAGTTTCAGACAGTGTCGCATCACACTGATTATTCTCCTACACATTTCTCTCCGAGTAAGCAACATATTTTTCTCTCTGTTTAAACTGCTGTAATGAATACCCTCGTTACTAATATGCTGGGGTGGGATGGGAAACAGTTTTCAAACTTGTGCTGCTTCACTAAACGTGGGAAGTGTCGATGTGTGAGTAAAGTGATTGCCTGTTATTTAACGTACATCTGCCAACCAACTGCGGAATCTCACTCCTTGCCTGTTGATTAAGGAGGACAGAGGTAAACGTGACTCTCCACGAGAGCCTGCAGCCTCGCCACTGGTCGCTGGGAGCGATTCCTGGGTCTGAAGCCTGTCAGAACTAGAGTTTCAGGTTCTCTGAAAGCTCGCTTTCTTGGTGAAAAGAGGGGTTTTTAATTAGTTTTCTTGTTTTTAAGATCTTCTCCAGAGTCTACATCGGTTTGGTTATCCACTCTGAATCTCCCCTTCCTCTCACAAGTAGGAGACCATTAAAGGAAGCGTTCCTTTGCACTGACAGACAAATGTTTCTTTGCTCTATGAGCAATCGTGTTCTGCACTGGGCTGGCTACTGAACTGATGCCATGAGCTGTGTGAGTAATTCCCCCCGGCCCCATCTCTGGCAGCTTGTTTCTCACCAAAGAACACCGTCTTTCACTGGTCCTAATGCTCTGCCTGGATTTCTGTGTTAAATCCACGCAGGATACAAGCCTTTGAACAGCCTGGCTGTCGTTCATCGCTGCCGGGGGGCCTGTGAGCCACCCTGGGTGACAAGGGTCCGAGGGGACCGCTTTCCAGCCTTCTTAGGTAACTTTAGCCATGGTGACCTTCAGTCCCTGCCTGTCATCCCAGACAGGAGAACAGAACCGTGCTCAAATACAGCGATTTGGCTTTGAAAGCCGTGCGTTTTTCTCTCTGCCCGAGTCTCCAAGGACCTGCAGATCTTGAGTTCAGCTGATAAAAGGAATGGAACTGACCATTTATTATTTTAGCTAATAAAAGAGGATATTGTATATTAGCTTTTCCACATTCCAAGGCACTAGCAACAGAGTGAAGGTTAAAGGCGTCTGATATTCACAATTAAAGAATGGAGCCTTTGTTTTGAGCGCAGTGCGCAGCTGAGACAGAAGGAATATGCCAGGAAATGAAAACCAGGTGGCTTGGGTTGGAATTTTTAAGACCAAAGAAATGACCTTCAAAAAAGGTTATTTCCTAGCTTAATAAAAATAAGTTAAATGGATACAAAATGATTTAATTGTTCTTTACGTTGGTTTGCAGATATTTCTGTACATCTATTTCCACAGGGCAAATGATGAGTGGATTTGTCTTAAAAATCTCAACCTAACGATAGGTTCTAAGCTAATTCTGACTGGATTGCAAGGCGCATAACATCCAGTGAGAGAAATTTTTGTCTCACTGCGATAAATATTGGACATACAACTGCATACAAGTATTGCTACCAATCTTGTCAGTACCTTAAAAAAACCCAGACATTCGAGGAAAAAAAAAAAGCAGCAAAATCAAGGGCACAACTGTTTCTTATTCCTTCCTGTTTATTATGATATTTATTGTAAAAGATGTAACCGTGGTTACTGAAATTTAGCGTAAAGCATCTGTAAAACAAAATGACAACTTATTTAACACATTTTTGTTTTTTCAGGTACAGATTTCATTTAAAGCTTAGAAAACTAGAGACAACACACCTTGCAAATCGGCTGGGTTTTGTTCTGTGGAAAACGGTGAACACAACTTCACAGCACCAAGCTGTAGGGTCGTTCTGTCACCCGCGCAGCCCCACGACTCTGATTTTGCCACCGGAGTGTGTTGGACCGCAGGTGCAAAGCTGCTTCTCCCGCTCACAGGGGCTGCAGCACTGGCCCCGCAGCCCTGCGCTTTTCTGCGGCAAGAGGCTCCTTCACCTGTGACTCCACAGGCAATGCTTAGAGGGTTGCTGAAGGGTTTCTCCTGCAGCATTCTCCTCCTAGAAACGGCTGCATGCTCAGTTTCATAAATGAAGGCTAGAGGCGCTTGCTTGATGCGGGTGTTTCGTTGTTAAACACGTTCTACAACTCGTCGCTGTTCAGGCAGAGTGTACTTTATTGAAGTGGTTGATTCAAAGCCTGGTTTATCTTTAATTAGGTAGCGTATTTCCAAGAGCAGTTTTTCTTATCTGTGCTTCAGGAGGTTGTTTGACATGTCCTGCCACCCGCACACGGTGCGATAGGCCTGGAGCAGCAGCTGACAGAGATTCAGACAACCTCCACCCTACTTTTCTGCAGCTTTTTGTTGACTCTACCTCAGTGTTCTGCTGAAGACATGAAGGGGCTTCTTGACTTGCTAAGTTGAATAAACAAGTCCATCTTTGCCCAAAATGCTCCCCGGCTAGTCATCCCCACCCCGTGCTGCTTTGTTTTGGGTGTAAGATTTTAGCGGAATGTTCTTGCAGAGTTGACAGGAACAAAGACGTTGAATTACCAAAGGCACTCAGGTGCCTGTCCTTTGCTCGCTGTGTTTAGGAAGTCCTAAGCAGTAAGTGCGGAAGCCTTCCCGTGGCTTGCATATTGAGATCTTTCTCTGAATCACTGGCTGAAGAAGAGAGAGCAATTTTCCAGTATTAATATGCATTTACCAGAAATGCACACGTGCTCCTGGGCGCAGCTCCCTCTCCCGGCCCGTTCCAGTTTCTTTCCATCCTGCTTTGTGTGGAGGCAGCTCTTGAGCGTCCTGGTCCCCAGCGATGGGCCCGGCACACACGTTCTAGAGTTACTCCTTTGCTGCGAGGGTGCTGCTGTGATAGAGGTGCTGCCGTCTGGGAGACGTCCTGAGGTTTCCTGCGCAGCTCAGCTATCAAAGAACTTCCTGACACATCTGTTAAAGGTCTTACCTCTGTTCTTAACTTCCTTTTGAACGTCTTGGGGCCTCGTCGTTACCTACCTCTGCAGTTTGACTGCTAGGGATTGTAATTTTTCCCCCCAAAGGAATGAACACACATCTGATTGTAATACTTCTGTTCCCGTTTCCTGCAGATCATCTCTCTGTAAACACCTGCGGCCCTGTTAGTTATTCTTCCCCATTTCAGGAATGTGCTCTTCCCATTGATAAACAGAAGCTGTAGCCCTTGGCCCTGCTCAGTTCCTCTTTTAACACCTCAAATGATTAGGCATTATTTTTAACTTCTTATTTCAAACATCCATTCAATTTTTATATTGTTTTACTCGTACGGTTTTCCTCTTAACTGGATCATTTTCCTGTTGTATCACACCCATTTTATATGGCTTAAAGCCAAGCCCAAACTCCAGGTATCCTAATCAGGATGGTAGTATGAGGCTTGGCTTGAAGTGCACACACTACTGCTGTGTTTAGCTCAAGTGCTTTCTTGTTTACCCAGAACATATTTCCTGGGGATGGAAGGTTAAGGTCTGGGCCCTTGGCCCAGTGTTGTGTAGAATAAGGGACTTAACAAGCAAACAACATTGCCATTTTAATGCAGGGTTAAAATACCGAACAGTCTAGCGCACCTTGTGTGTCATCTTGTCAAAAGTTGGATTTACGTGCTTGAAACTGGGCAAGCGTGGGTGTAAAGAAGGAGCAGTGCATAGTGATTAAAGCATACTGGTGGGCACTGGGGCTTCTGGCTTTGCCAAAGGGTTTGCACAGTGACTCCGTTGCTAAACTTTTCTGGAAAATGGAAATTGTGACACTTGGTTCTTGGAACCCTGTGTGAGGGGGGTCAAAGGGATCTTGTAATTAAGTAGAGGACAGTTGTTAGCTCGTAGCAGCCTTCTGGTACTTCAGAGAGGGCCTGCAGGAAAGCTGGGGAGGGACTCCTGATCAAGGAGTGCAGTGATAGGATGAGAGGTAATGGTTTTAAACTGAAAGAGCGTAGATTTAGGTTAGATATTAGGAAGAAATTGTCTGCTGTGAGGGTGGTGAGACAGTGGAACAGGTTGCTCAGAGGGGTTGTGGATGCCCCCTCCCTGGAAGTGTTCAAGATCAGTTTGGATGGGGCTTTTGAGCAACCTGGTCTAGTGGAAGGCGTCCCTGCCCATAGGGTTGGAACTAGATGACGTTTAAGGTCCCTTCCAACCCAAAACCATTCTATGATTCTTCTAAGAGGTGCTGGCAGAACAGAAGAGGCACTGGTTAAAGCATTGGTCCCAGAAAGAGAAGAAAAATGTATTTGGTGTGCAAATTATTATCTGCTGTTCTCTTGCACTTTATCTGTGTACATGTCATATGTAGTTACTTTGTGAAGTTCTGTTTCACTTTAACTCCCACCTGTCTCTCAAAGTTGTCACTTTTAATCGCAGTTTTCACAAGGGTGTATCTGCGGGAAGAAGGCATTTGTACTGGGGGAACCATGGGCTTAGTGCTGGTTTTAGGGCCTGCAGGAACGAGTGCCAGGGTCTGACTTCTGAGGAGACCAGGAGACGTAGGTCTGCTAGCTCCAGCTGAGCTGGAAAATCCACTCTAAATCCTGTCAGAGTCGCTTGAGGCCACCCAGGTCCTGGGGTTGTGCAGCGAGGGAGGGCTGTGCCGGTGGTGCTTGCAGTCCCCTCCTCTTCTTTCTTCCAGTAATACTGCAAAGGATTGATCTGTTTTATTCTCCCGCATATTCGGGCAGTCTAAGAAATACTGCCATTTAGTAGCCATTGCAAATGTAGATGTTTACTTGCATCTGGGGTAGATGATTGCAAGGCATGTTCAGGGGGTGGATTCTCCCCAGCAGCCTGCCCACAGGAAGACTTCCGAGAGCCCAGCTGATGCTGCTCGCTGTGGCAGAACATTGCTGTCCATCCTTCGGGTGGCAGGTTCCCTCTCCTCTCCACGGCTTGGCCGTGTCTCCCTGCTGGGGTGAGAATGCTTCTTAGTGTTTCTTTTTTCATCCTGGCTAAACCGAGCTGCTGGGGTGATCTCGGGCCATCTGTCCTGACGCTGGGAAGGAAGAGCCCAGCCTGCTGTCAGCTCTCTTAAGCCGCTAGCGAATCAGCGGGGTGAGGTGGGGGACTTGGCGAGGAGTCTCACGCTGAATTGCAGACCATGGTGATTAAACCCGCTCTGTCCTACTTGGCTTGCTGGCTCAACATGTTGCTCTTTAGCGGGGAGCGTTCTGGTAATCCAGGCAGAGCTTTTCCTGCCTCTCCAACTGTGTCCTCCTCCCCGCTTCCACCTAAGTGGGTTTGAATCTGTAACAACTCTTTGGATAATCGGTTTCCTGCGCAGTCAGCATAGAAAGTTAGGGAATATGGTACTGAAATGTGTTGTTTCCTGTGCTAAAGAAGCTGCAGAACCGGCCAGGAAGCGCTGCGTGATAGGGGTGTGATGTGTAACATGTTATTTATGCTAAGTTCTAGTTACTTCTGCCGTGGCTGGACAGCAGAGTTAAGGTGGTAAGGCATTATTAACTCATTAGTACTGGTAGACAAGCATAAACTTGTTTTTAGTGTGATGTAAATAATCAAAAAAGTTACATCCTGATACATTCAGGCAGTTTTGTTCAGAGGGGTAGATGGAATGAGCTCTCACCTTGCTGCTCCCCAACGCTGAACTCCAGGCTTCATCTCCCATCTGAGCACCGGCTGCTCCACAGCGCTGCTTTTCTACCAGCAAGGTGCTGTTTCATTCTTACTGGGCTCTGGGATTTAGGGAATTAGAGGCGAGTAAGGCAGCTGTACCATAAGCTTAGAAGCTCCTTTCTGACCCGCTTTATTCTCTTAGCTGTATCTGTGATTATGTCTAGAGATGTTAATAGTGACATTATCTGGAGCGCAGCCATTGACCCAGTCCCTCTGATCTGGGAGGAGGATCAGGGAAGACAGGCAGAATCCATAGACTTTTATCCTGGGACCAGGCTCGCATGCTGAGCGTTATTCCATCTATTGCTAAGTCAATACGTTGTGCAAAAGCCACCTTGAGGAATGTACAATGCCGAAAGAACTTCACGTGTGGAGAATACAATAGTTGGAGGGCTTCACGATATTTTTTACAAATGTATAGCAGATATTCCCGTTGTGTGAGCTCTCAAAGGCTCCTACGGCGACAGACAAATCCATCTGAAAGGGATTTGAGTGGACTGAAACAGAGTTACGCAGGCCTGGAATCACGAATTTCCTTCCAGATACCCTCTTCTAAGTCACATAAATGGAGGGTGGGCTCCTCATTTCGTAGAGGAGAAAGTAGAGTTTTGTTGGAAACAGTTAATATTTGGTCTGTGGGATCTTTTTCATTTGTTTATTGGAGACTCTCGGCAGTTCTTACCTACAGAACGGGTGTTGATGTTTAAGTCAGAGTAAGGTCCTGTGCTATCCGAAAATCCAGCACAAATAAAACCAATCGATGACAGGATCTTCCTGTTTGTGGCACTTTCTACACAGGCTTCACCAGTGTCAGTGCGTGCTGTGGGCTTTGCTGGGGTGCACTGTGCAGGCAGGCCATTGTGATTTCACCAGCATCACTGCAGTTAGGGGCAGATTCCGTTTCTCTTCAGTCGCTATAAAGCTTTAAGAGGTGCTCCTGATCTAAAGAAATTACTTTTTTTTCCCTATCAGGAACACTGTAAGTCCCCATCAAAACAATCGGTTGTTTATTCTGATTAACCTATGTGATTATTAGAAACAGAACAACCTCTTGGAGAAGTGGAACTTCCATCAAAATCCTACAGAATTTTCCTTCCATTACCTTGTTTGGAAATGAAAAGGGGTTGGGGTAGAGAAGGCTTTGTTTTCTTTTTCCGTGGAAACATCCTTATTTGGCATCTGTAAAGCATTTACATTCCCTAGTTCTGGATCAAAGTCCTTTCATGGCTCATGTTACTTATTTCCTTCTTTAACTGAAGCACCGAAAGAAAAATGGATTTTTCTTCCCTCAGGCTTACAGTATAAACCACTGTAAAAAGTCAGATCCCAGGTTTTAGCAAGGAATCAGTGAGAATGAGGAATGAAACGTCTCAAAATGTATCATCTGAAGAATCACCACCACCCACTTCAGAAGGAATGCTGTTAGTAAATGCACATCTCCATAGCAGTTGGGTAGCATGTAAGGTAACATTTAGTGAAATTAAACTAATTGTGCTGCTGGATTTCCTTCGTTCCTCATGTTCCAAAGGTTTGTGCTCTGCAGGGAGGGAACTTTCTCCTCCTCAGCCTGTGCAGCAGCTCGTACACTTGGCCAAATACTGGCATCCAAGCTGCAGCTGGACCAGACGCTAGAAACATTAGAAGCAAAACACTTTTATTGCATGAGTGATGGGATGAAATTTGGGAGAGGTGGAATTATTTTGAGAGAACAAGAAACTCCTGTGAATCAGCTGTGACCTACGGTCTTGTTTTAAATTGGCAGGAGAGTGTAGGTAGTTTTGTTTCTGAATGCAGAACAAGCTCTTTCCCCATCTGCCCCTCTCACTGATTCTGTGCTCCAAAGAGCTTTGTGTTTCTGCTGATTTTCAGAGCTATGCTGGCGATTATTCTGGCTTTCTGTCTTCTGTGGAAGCATGGAGCTCAGCCCTGTCCCCCTCTTCAGTTTGCTGACAAGCTACGGCACGTGATGATGAATATTATAACACTGCACGTTTTGTATTTAACCATAAAGCAACATGGACTACTGCTGTTGGGCTGATCCAGACTTCCAGTATTCCTCCAAAAACATTACTGACACCCTCGTCCTCCCCACAGAGCTCTTGGCCACGTAAGTTCTCTGATGGAAGGGAAAAAACCTCCCCTTGGCTGATGAGCTGACATCAGAGAGAAAGCTACTGGAGTGCTGCTACCAGAGTGCTGCTCCCGCCCTGTCGCTGTGTGCTTCCACACCCCTTCTGACGCTGTGCAACGTCACGGTGGGATTTCTTTCTTTGTGTGACTTGGAAAATGAGATCACTTGCTGGATTTTGTGTAGCTGAGTTTGGAGAAGGAATTTGCTAGCAGAGCAGTCTCAGATCTTACCTGCTCTTAAGGCTGGCAATCTTAAGGCTGAAATCTTACGATTTCGGCCTCAGGTTCACAGTTTCCAGTTGTGTCCTATATCTGAGCCCCTCTGTGCATTAACTCCAGGGCTGCAGAAGTGTCATCAAAAAGTGTTTGAAAAGAGAGGAGGCTTGTGTCAGCAGCACTGCCGAGGAATACGCTGACTCTATGCACTTGAGCTCTCTTCGTGGGCCCGACACCCCTCTAGCCACAACTGCCCCTCCATCTGTGAGCGATCCTCCTGCTTCAACGCAGCAGCAGACCTGAGGTGGGAGAGCAGGGCCGAGCCCTGCCCTCGCTCTGCCGCGCAGGCAGAGCAGGACCAGGGTGGTGGTGCAGACTTCTGGCTGCCTTACAGTGACCACATCCTGTTGGGCTGCGGAAACACCAGAGCGATGCAAAGACCTGTCTGTCTGAGATGTGGGAGCGCTTGTGGGGATCCGGCAGATAATTTGCAGGCAGGTTTGCGTTGCTGCAGGAGGAGCAGTGGTGCAGGGAGAACTCCTGACCTTGCTCCTGCACTCGGTTTGCTCCCACTTCCCACCCTCATCCCGGTTCTCTGTAGCATTCAAGTACCGGGCAGATGGATTTATTTCAACGCGATTGCTTTCTGTTCCTCTGGTGCAGCTCCCAGATGTTGTTTTCTTGTTGCTGCAGGGGAAGAGTGAGGCCGAGTCTGTGACGGCAGAGTGATGCTCAGAGGAGCAGCCAGTGGCCTTTACCCAGCCACGTCAGAGTGCCAGCGTTCTTGTACAAGCAGGACGCCAGGCACCACGGGACCGGGTGGCTCGCCCAGGACCACACAGGAGCACTGTGACACAAGGGACAGTTGACAGTGAGTCTTGCACATCCTAAGTCAGCGCCTAGACCGAGACTTGTGATATCGCACCATGTAAAAGTGGCACGTTGCACCTCAGCAAAGGGCAGATCGTTTAGGATGATGCTTAAGTTCTGTTGAAGTCACACGCTTTTTAAAATATGTAGGGGTGGAGTGTTTGTGCTTCATTGAAGAGTTCAACAGGAGGGACCGAGTCCTCGTAGGATGGGGCACGGGTCAGTACGGAGCAAATGCAGCAGGCGTCCTTAGAGGGTTTCTTTCCCCTTCCCAGTCAGAGGCCCAGCGTAGCCCTAGGGCCTTTTCCTGCCCTCTACGGCTGGGACCCAAGCTGACAATCCCTGGCAAGCTCAAGCGTATTCTCATTACGGTGGTTGCACCCCTGCTTTGGTAACACTTGGCCATGTCTCAGTATGGAAAGTCAACGTAATGCTACAGGTTTGAGTTGTGGGTATGACCGTTGCGTGAAAAATGAGTGTCTTTGTGCCTCTTCTTCCCCAAAAAGGACAGTGGAGCATACCGCATCATTTCAGCTGAGAACGTGCTGTGAAGTTGCTGTTACGTGCCAGCCGGGGAGAAGAAGTTGTTGAGTAAAATAGCTCAGAAAAGAGAGCGGATTCTGCATGGTAAGTTATAAATCTCAAAAAACAATCAGAAAGATGTTTTAATAGTAGTTCACATCTAGCCCAGCCGTTCACCCACAAGGAAGTGGGCTCCTACTGCTTCAGCACACTTGCATTCAGGGGGCACGCCGTCAGCCTGGCTCCCGACAGGAGACTGGCGGTGGTCCCAAACAAGGGACCATGCTTTGTTCTGGATTCTTAGATTGGAAGGTGAGGGGAGCACAGAGCGAATCTGAAAAGTCACTGTAGTTATCCAGCAAGCTTAACTGCAGGGAGATCAGTATGGGGAATGCCAAGTCCTTGGAAATAGCCCTTTACGCTGGGGAAACAGAACAGACATCTCTTTACAATGCTGAAAGTTCCTTCCATTCTCTCTTCCTTTTTTGCTCGCTCTCTCAGCTGGAAGCTGACTCCTGCTCGCTCCTGACCTGCGTGCTGAGCGTGTGTTTGGACGGAGCCTGGGAGCAGGCTGTGGCAGCAGAATTCCTGGGCTGAGTCAGTGGGACGCAGAAAGGCTCCGGTCCCCGGCGCGTGGCAGCGCAGGGCTGTCGGCTGCCGTCCTCCGCCTCTGGGGTGACCCAGAGCCACGCTCCGAGGCCTTCTGGCGTGACCAGCACCCTGAGGGGTGAAGATATTAAAAAGAAAAACTGCCCGAGTTCAGACATTCTTAACAGGTACTGCGTTCGTTCTTGCTACTTTTTAAATTTTATTTAAAATACTGAATTGTATTAACAGTTTTTTCCATTAAGAACCCATTCAAAATAGGTGGGGTTGAAATGTGTTTTATGTTTTTTTGTTTTTTTTTTTTAAATCCCCATTTATAATCATGCCTCAGAAGCCTGAAAGCAACATCTGGTTCCTCCTGGGATTGGTTTTCTTCCATAGAACACACTTCCCTTGTTTTTAACTGCTTAAGGTCACCCCGTTCTGCACCCGAGGGGTGAAAAGTCATAAATCAGCCATAGTGGATGCGTTGTGGGGAGCTGGTTACTGCAGGATCTGACCTGTGGGGGGAAGACCCGGCCCCTGTGCAGCGAGGGGAGGGGGGATCTCCCATCCCTCGCTCTTCAGTTACATGTCCTTGGAAAAACGTCCTTACTCTCCTTCCACATGTTTGAGGCTCCTGTTGCTGTGCCTTACGCCCATGGTTTTATCAAATCACATGCTTCGGGGATTCAGCTCCTCAGCTCTGGGGGGTAAGGAAGAATTTACCCCGTCGTGCTGCTTTTTCTTCTTTTTTCCCCCCACTCTGTGCTTGGCTGTGCGCTCAAGTCGCAGAGCGGGCTGGCTCTGGGGGGTCTGGAGCGTCCCCCAGCTCCGCAGGGGCAGGGGCCGAGCTCACTTTCCTGGGCAGCGTGGGGCAGGGGCTGTGCACTGTCCCATCGCTTGTTGGGAAGTACACCTTCTCCAACCCGCTACTCCTTGAGGAGTGAAATAGTATCTTGAGGGTGAAGACTCGGAGTTACCAGGTTACAAGTGTATAACCCAAAAAGAGGTAAACCACCACCAGAAGCCTCGTGAGGGTCGTGGCTGTTGGGTGGGATTTGACAAGCGGGGAGAAGGGGAGAGGCGGAGGCCGCGGCATCCCCGTGTGCAGGGCTTGGGGCTACGGCCTTCGCGGCCGCCCCTCGGCGCGGCGGGAGCTGAGCGGAGCGGGCCCTCAGCCCTCAGGGGCGGCCCGCCCTGACGCGGGGCCGGGGCCGCTCGGCTTTCGGCAGGTGCCCCGGGGACCCCCCGGCGGCGGCCGGGGCGGGCTGGGCGGCGGGGCAGGCCC
>JAVSBS010001688.1:0-13221 GCA_033124195.1 Coracias cyanogaster
GTGGAGGCCCCATCCCTGGAGTCATTCAAGGTCAGGCTTGATGAGGCTCTGAGCAACCTGACCTAGGTAGATGTCCCCACTTGTGTAGGGAGGTTGGACTAGATGACCTCTAGAGGTCCAGCCTAAAACATTCTATGATGCTATGATTCCATGATCTTGTTTCTCAGGGAGATAATACAAGTTTTCAGTGTGTTTGAATTCTTTTCCTCAAACGGTAGGAGGGCAAAAAAATTCATATTTAAAAATGTGTTTAATAGAGGAACATAATGTCTTTCCACCACAAAACAGCGTGACATTTCCTTGAGGACATGATGCAAACCTTCATTGTGGAAAGGCAAAAATAATGGTGTATATCAAGCCAAATGTCTATATTGCCTTCCAAAATGCTATACAGATCAATCTGGACAGAATTAGAGCAACCGTGCTCTTTGACTGTGATTGCAACCGTTTCTTTTTTGCTGTGTATGAACCACTGGAGGACTAAATGCTAACAGACCTATTCAGAAAAGGAAACTTCAGCTTGAAAAGGTTCAGCCATCTGTGAGAGCAAGTTTCAAACTGTGCGCAGTACTTCAGGCTCTGTATTTCACAGTATCACAGTATCACTCTGGTTGGAAAAGACACTCAAGAGCACCGAGCCCAACCATTACCCCAACGCTATCACATCCACCACCTAACCCTGTCCCCCTATCCCCACATCTTCACATCCTCAAAATCTCAGCAAGGATAGTAGTTCAGCTACCTCCCCAGACAGCTTGGCCCAGTGCATGACAATCTTTAAACCATGTGTCTGAGGGCATTGTCCAAATGCGTCTTGAACATTGTCAGGTTTGGTGCCATAACTGCTTCCCTGGGGAGCCTATTCCAGTGCTCCACAACCCTCTGTGTGAAGAACCTCCTCCTAATATTCAACCTAAACCTCCTTTGACACACCTTCCTACCATTCCCTCAGGTCCTGTCATTGGTCACCAGAGAGAAGAGATCATTGCCCGCTCCTCCACCCCTCCCTAGTGAGTTAGCAGAAAGCTGCGATGAGGTCTCTTCTCAATCTCCTCTTCTCCAAGCTGAACAGACCTAGTGACTTTAGCCGTTCCTCATACGTCATCCCCTCTAAACCCTTCACCAATTTTGTGGGCCTCCTCTGTACCCTAGCTTTATATCTTTCTTGTACTGTGGCACCCAGAACTGCACACAGTACTCAAGATGGGGCCGCACCAGTGCAGAGTAAAGTGGGACAATCCCGTCCCTCAGCCAGCTAGCAATGCCATGTTTGATGCACCCCAGGACTCAGTTGGCACTCCTGGCTGCCAGGGCACACTGCTGGCTCATGTTGAAACTGCCGTTGACCAGAACCCCTCTTTCCACAGGGCTGCTCCCCAGAGTGTAAGTGTATCCAGGGTTACGGTGTCCCAGGTGCAAGCTGGCTGATTGTCCTTGTTAAACCTCATGTGATTGGTGAATGCCCAGCTCTCCAACCTGTCCAGGTCCCTCTGCAGGGCCTCCCTGCCCTCGAGATTGTCAACAGCTCCCCCTAGCTTGGTATTATCTGCAAACTTTGCAAGTAAGCCTTCAAGTCCTTCATCTAAATCTTTTATGAATATATTAAAGAGAACTGGCCCCAAGATGGATCCCTGCAGAACCCCGCTAGCGACTGATAGCCAGCCTGATGTAATCCCATTTACCACAACCCTCTGAGCTCTACCCATCAGCCAGTTGCTCACCCAATGTATTATGTGCTTGTCCTGCTGAATATTGGACAATTTGTTAAGGATGATACTGTGGGAGACAGTATCAAATGCCTTACTGAAATCCAGAAAAATTTCATCAAGTGGCTTCCCTTGGTCCACTAGGTGGGTGACCTTATCATAGAAGGAAATAAAATTTGTTAAGCAGGACTTTCCCCTAATGAACCCGTGTTGGCTGGGACCAATGACTCTGTTGTCTTTTAGGTGTTTTTCAATAGCTCCCAGAATAAACTTCTCCATAATCTTGCCAGGCACTGAGGTGAAGCTAACAGGCCTGTAGTTACTGGGATCATCCCTACTGCCTTTTTTGAAGATTGAGACAACATTTGCCAGCTTCCAGTCAGCTGGTATCTCTCCAGATTCCCAAGAACATTGAAAAATCATTGAGAAAGGTCTTGCTATGACTTCCACCAGCTCTTTAAGTACCCTTGGTTGAATCCTGTCAGGTCCCATTGACTTATAAGGATTCAACTGGAGTAGAAAATCCTGTACCAGTTCAGGGTTGATTGGGAGACTATCATTTTCACAGTCATTATTCTCTAACCCCAGGTTCTGGGAGTGCCCAAGCACATCATCAGCATTGAAGACAGAGGCAAAGAAAGCATTAAACGTCTCCACCTTGTCTCTATCCTTTATGAGTTGTCCCTGAATTTCAAGTAATGGGCCAATGTTATTTCTGAACTGCCTTTTGCTATTAGTATATTTATAGGAGCCCTTCTTATTGTCCTTTGCAGTGTGGGCCATCTTCAACTCTAGTTGAGCTGTTGCCACAAGGATTTCTGCCCTACAGTGATGGACAGTACCCCTATAATCATTCCATGTTGCCTGTCCATCTTTCCACTGGCTATATCTCTTCCTTTTTTGTCTTAATTCAAGTAAAAGATCCCTGCTCAACCAGGGTAGCCTTCTACCTCTTTTGCTTGACTTCCAGCATTTTGGAATTGCCTGGTCCTGTGCTCTTAAGAGGTGTTGCTTAAAAATTGGCCATTGCTGATGGACCCTCAGCACCCTCAAAAGCTTCCTCCCAGGAGACCCTACCAAGCAGTTCCCTAAGCAACCTGAAGTCTGCACTCCTCGTATCCAAAGTTAGGGTTTTACTATTTGTTATCCTCCTATCACCATAGATGTTGACCTTAATTGCTTCATGGTCACTGAGACCAAGACAGCCTCCAATCTCTACCTTGCTCATGAGACCCTCTCTGTTAACAAGTAATAAATCAAGCAGCTTTCCTGGTTGGTTCTCTCAGCATCTGCACCATAAAGTTGTCATCCAGATGGTTTAGGAACTTTCTGGACCTGTTTGTACCTGCTGAGTGGTGCTCCCAGTTGATATCTGGCAAGTTGAAATCCCCCATGAGGACAGGGCAGACTTGGAGGCTTCCCTTATTACCATAAAGAATGACTCATCAGTTTTATCATCTTGGTGGGGTGGCCTATAGCAAACCCCCACAATGACATCTGTTTTAGTTATATGTCCCTTAATTCTAACCCAGAGGCTCTCAACTGTGCCATCACCAGGCATAAGTTCCATGCATTCCAGCCCTTCCACTACATGCAATGCTACCCCACCACCCCTCCTATCCTGTCTATCCCTCCTGAAGAGCCTGTAACCATCCATCATGGCACACCAGTCACAGGACTCATCCCAGCAGGTTGAGGGAAGTTATTCTCCCCCTCTACTCTGCCCTGGTGAGACCTCACCTGGAGTACTGTGTCCAGGTCTGGAATCCTCAGCACAAAAAAGATATGGACCTGTTGGAGCGGTTCCAGAGGAGTGGCACAAAAATCATCAGAGAGCTGGAACACCTCTCCTATGAGGAAAGGCTGAGAGAGCTGGAGTTGTTCAGCCTGGAGACAGCTCCAGGAAGACCTTATTGTGGCCTTTCAGTACTTAAAGGGGAGGCTATAAGAAAGATGGGGGCAAACTTTTTAGCAGGGCCTGTTGTGATATGACAAGGAGTGTCCTAAAAGAGGGTAGATTTACATTAGATATATGGAAGAAATTTTTTACAATGCAGGTGGTGAAACACTGGAACAGGTTGTTGCCCAGAGAGGTGGTAGATACCCCAACCTTGGAAACATTCAAGGTCAGGTCGGACAGAGCTCTGAGCAATCTAATCTAGTTGAAGATGCTCATTGCAGGGTAACCTTCTCTATGATTCTATATGCCTCTACATGGCTGAAATAGAGATAAGCAAGAAACACTCATGGCACAGAAAGTAAGAGCTAGTGGGGCAAATGAGGTTGTTATGAACTAAAATTATTCCCTGGGATAGCTCTGAACTTCAAACATTTAGGGCCAGAAAATTATGTGAATTAAATTCTGATCCACAAAATTAAGCTACAGCAACAAGGCTGCAAGGCCATTGTAGATTCACATGCTGGGAAAAAGAACAAGAACTAATCAATGAAGACTCACTTCTGCACTCATGGTGTCCTCTCCTCCCTCCAAAAGGCTGTCAACAGAAGTGAGCAATAAGACCAATGTAACTAAGATTGTTTCAGGAAGATAGGTTACTGACAAGACCTATTCACACATGCAAGTCATCAGCAAACATTTCAACTTGGAAACCCACTCACATTTGGCAGGAGGGGACTTTTTTTCCCTTTGGAACGATGCTTGAACTAAGCATCACTTGCAGGCATCAGCCTGGTTGTACACATCACTACCCCAGGGAGTTTAATCAGTGAAGCCATAATCTCTCTTTAAGATAATGTGGGCAGATTCTTCTCTCCCCAAGGAGCCATTGGGAGGCAGGAGGGATGTGTCCACACACTGGTTAGTGCATGGAGCTGACTGATAGGAAAGAACCTCCAACCAAGAACCTCCAAGTGGGGAGGAAGGAGGCATTCAGCAGAAAAATTTAATTTCCATGTATTTATATTTTGATGGCATCTGCACAGATTTGATTATTTTAAAGAACTTCAAAGAAAAGACAGGAAAAGTAGCTGATCCATCCTACCAGTTTGTTGTGCATACTACACATTCAGGCAAGTAGCAGGACTCCCACAAAGCCTGAACGACTAAGCCCTACTCCATTCACAAAACAAGAGTGGGAAGAGAGTTGCTGAAGCTGTCAGCAATTCCACAATTTGAAAATAGGAGTAGTTCCTTGGGGTCCTGAAGACAGACTTGTGATGAAATTTTTACACCCGCTTGTTAAAATATTTATCAGATGCCCTAGCATTTGAGTAATATCTAGCTTCAAGAACTACACAAATCATGTATTTTTATCCTGATGTCACTATCACTTTCATAAATAGGGCACAGTCTTGTTTTTTTACCAAATCCCAAACAGAGTGAATTTGAGGAGATGTATATGGAAGCACACAAATCTCAAGAACCTCTCCCCAGGCTGCTGGTGACCTGCCGATAATCCATCCTCTCTCCATTGTCACACAATGTCTTTAAATCTACAGAAGTTTACACACTAAGTGCTGCAGCCAGTGCTTTCTTATACAAAGTATTAAAACCAAAGGAAAAGGTAAGCTAGTTACTAGTTAAAGAAATAGAAATGAAGCACTTATCTCTCATTTTTGCCTTGTTAAGTGCCCATCAAGCTTATCAGCTTTGCCTTGTTAAGTACCCATCAAGATTATCATCCTCCTTGTGCATTATCCTTTCTTATCACCACACAGTGACAGGTAACTCAGATTTTCCTTCTGCAAGCCTGATCACCTTACCCATATCACTGATCTCATAGCCCTGACCAGGTGTGACCAGCCAGCCTGGCACCCAGACAGCTCATTGCCATCTTGGTTCTTCTGCCCAGCTTCTTCCTGTTTGCTAACAGAAGTATGTTTGCACTCAATTACAACTGCCACGTTATTGAATCACTGACAGATACAGGACAGGAGTTGAGTCAGGAGGTTTCTAGGAATAGTACATCTTTCTTGTGCTGCTGAACTGTCTCTCTCTGAAATGCTTGTGAATTAGGGATTTGAAGAACCCATTTGTTATTGTATTCCCCGAGCAAGATGCATCCTGATTCTGGGTAATGAGATCTCCTCATTCAAATTCCAAAAAATGAAAAATAAATGCACTGTTCTTGCAGTTCTTCATAACACAATCCGTTACGTATCTGTGCCTGTAAAATATTGTTCACTGGCATTTTTCACCTGTAGTATAGTGACAGAAAATGATGATAGAGTATTTGCTGCATTGGCATTGAAGAAGGCAGTTGATAACCTGGTTCTGTTCATGTAAAGCCTGCCAACAAGACTTAGAGATTATAATTTTGGACACACTGTTAACTCTCAGTCATGATATTTATTGCACTCTGTGTGAGATAATGACAGGTTTGATCCTGCATCTTTGATAACAATATGGGATTTGTCACATATTTCAGAAGGAACCAGATGAGGAGGGTATCGTTCTTCCTTCATTTTTGTTTCAGCCAAGTCAGAGGAATCATGCAGGACATCAGCTGGAATGATTCAGCATAAAACCTTCATCCTTCCCACCTCATGCTGCTCACTAGTTGTTGACATGGTTAACTAGTGACCTAGATATCAGTAGGACGATGAGAAATGTCCATGTTGAGTGATTTTCTCTTTGACTACAGGATTTATTGCATATTCTCTAGCAGCCAGTGCTCATCGTTGTCTGAAGAAGGATACCAGACTTAATCCATTTTGGCCTAGCATAGCAACCTCTATCTTCCTAGAAATAAGGAGGGTGCATTTCTTTTCTGCCTAGCAGACTGCATGCAGTGTCTGTATGGCTACTTACCAAACTGCTCCGTCCTTACAGCCTCCACAAAACTAAGTCTGTGCTTCCCATATTTGCAGCACCGTGCCACACTCTGTCTTCTACTCCATGACCCCAAGCTTCCAGCAGAGCTGACCAGGCAGTCTTCAGCTGGCAAAGAGAGTGGATCTGGGAAGGCAGAGTGGTGGAAAGGTAAAAAGGAGTTAAGGAGATGTGGGGGTTGTCTCACCCACCACAGGCACAGCTGCAGGACTGCTGCCTATCCATGCTCTGTTGTCCACAGAGCTCAGTGTGGTGTCCCTGCCACCCTGCATGAAGAATGAGTTCTCTAATGCATCACAGCCAAAGAAACTTTGGGTGCTTGCATTTAACATGAACAAAGAGCAACAGTGTCATTTCTGATTGCAAGCTCAGGAATTTGAACATAGAAGCTTTCATGCAAGCCCAAATAATTATGCAAGGAGAGACAGTCACAAGACCTCGGATGAAAAAAGGAAAAGGAGGCATAATCTGAGAATATAAGGCTGAGATCCTAAGAAGAGGATCAGGTTGTGTTTATGTAGCTAGGTAAGTAGCGTGAAACATGATTCAGATGTTTTTGAGTCAGATCCATATAACTACAAACTGGATAGAGCCTGCCAGATTTCTGTGCGGTTCCATTGGGCCTTACAGAATCATCACACCCCTGATTTTGTGCTGGAGAAGAAGAAACTAACTTTGCCCCCAGAAGTAGTCTAGCTTGTCACGCAACAGCACCCATATTTTCCCAACCAAAGGCTGTACCAGCCACTTTGCCAGCAATGGGAGAGCCACACCCCATCTGCAGAAAATAGAGGAGATTGCAACAAACATCCCTTAAAAAAATGTGCAGCTCATAATGGCAGGCCACAGCAGGCCATTTTCTATCCTTCAGTTAGCGATCTTTCAGATGACTCACCAGTGAGCATTGCATCAAGAGGGCCTGCAATCTGTAAAGGCCATATCTAAGTATTCATTGACAGGACTGGTAGCACCCTTTTCTGAAGATTGCCTAACTTCTCTTTATAAGGCCCCATTTTCAGTTTGATTACAGCTATGCCAGACCTTTATCAGTTCCAGCTCATGTTTTTCAAGCTTAGCGCCTGCCTACAGCTCATTGCCTATTAGTTGGGTTTAGGGGTTTGGTTTGGTTGAGTCTGGGGCAGATATCATACTCAGATATCAAAAAAAACCAAACAACAACAACAAAGTTGTGGCTTTCTTCCTATAATTGCTCTCTGTGGCAAAGAACTGAAATTTGTCAGGCTGACGGTCCTCAGGTCATTAATCTGCCATGAAAGCCCAGGAGGTAATCAGATTGCAAATGAGCAACTCATGGTGTTTCAGCCCACACAGTAGGTGAAGCTAGTCCTTCCTTAAGCAGTTACTCCCAGCTGCATCGACAACATGGAAGCACTGTCATCTGTCTACAACTCAGAAAGCCCAGCAACAAGGCTCGCCAAGAAGAGCCTAATGAGAGAAATCTGGGGAATCTCAGCCAAGTGCTGAAGCAGAACAGAAGAGCTTGTTCACTTGGAGTTTCACAGAGACGGAGCAGGCTGGGGGCCAACAGGGAATGGTCAGCCTCAGCCCCTCTAAATCGATCCCTGTTACCACATGGAATATACTGCCTCTTTGTGCAGCACTACAACAACGTCATCATGGACAGCATTTGACCATCTCGGGAAGGGAGTGCTAAACTGAACAGGGCACAGGCACCAGGTATGGGGAAGCAGGCTTGCAGACACGAGTCTACCATCAGTGTGCCGTTTGTGGTCACCAACTGATCTACTCATTCTCTGTGAGAGTCCAATCTACTTGGATCAAAACCAAGAGAACCTGTGAACCTGTCATTGCTATCTCTGTCATCAGTTTTCTTTTAGTACAGAGAAATGAGCCCTGCCAACTCATCCAAACTAATTTAGAACAGGATCTAACTAATTTCTGGAGGTTAATATGTTCCGTATGCTCTGGGCAGATAGGTATGAATAATAGGCATGTGGCTGCTTCTTGGACATGCAAGATTGTGCAAGTGGCCAGAGAGCCACCATCAAACAATCAATTAGCATTGATTAATTAGACGGGAGATGAAGGACAGTGAAGATACTGTAATCTTGTTTTCTGAACAATTGATCTGAGAAAATGTAAGCTCCAAGAGTTCCTGAGCCATGGGCCCTGCAATATAAGGTGTCTGGAATGGGATCAGAGACTGTAGTGAGAATGGCATCCTAGGGGAAGAGGAGTTGTATCTTGGAGGAGAAAAAAAGGCTTTCTGCAGTGAGACTAGGCAACTATGAGAAGGTAACAGCAATAAAATAGTATGGATGGTAGAAGTCAGAGGGCTAAAGCTGGAGAATGGGAGGGAGTAAAGCAAGGGAGATATACTTGGAGAGAAAACCAGTGAGAGCCTGTCCACTTCTCACTCTTCCCCTTTAAGGACTGAAACAGGATGAGAGAAAATTAGACTAGCTCTTCCTACCTCCCAGGCCAGTCTCACCTGCTTCATGGTAGATAAGAGGTCCCTGGCCACATCCAGGCTGCGGATACTAATTCATGAGTCCTTCATTGGTGTATAGGTGGGCTCCCACAACTGCAGAAGGATGTAATGGGTTGTAGCCCGGATAGATATTTGCAGCACCAGACAACAAGGAGCAGGTGTTAACTGGGTCCTTGGGGCTACAGAGCTAAGGGGGTAGAAACAGGGGACTGAGCTGGAAAAGCAGACAGCAAGGGGGTCAGGTGTGGATCATGAGGGTCAGGGTGGTGATGTCATTTTCTCATTTGCTCTTTGTAACCAAGTTTGAATCAAGATACAGGGGGTTCTGGAACTTCTCTCTTTGCCCTGTCAAATAAATGAGGCTACAGTATAAATGAAACCTACCTCCTCTACTACTTCTACCTCCTCTGAACTGGGCCTGTCCATACCATGCACATCACAAACATGGCTTAGCAGAAAGTGTGAAACATTGAAGAAAAGGGAACCACCAGAGCTACTTCACTCTGTCAGTGTGGTGAAACTTGTGCTGTTGGTCTGTATGGTCAGCACTCATTTACAACCCTAGAAGCAACCAGACACTGGGTAAACCTTTCGCGCTATTGAACTGTCTCTTGCACAGTTTCTTGCAGCCCTCCTCAGCCTAATGCCAAAGATACCATCTGTACTCTCCTGGTGTCTGTCACTGAAGCCATTGGTCTCAGTCATTTTCCTGCCTTCTGTTAACAACCTCAGTGGCAAGAAGGCCCAGAGGTGCTCCGCATGACACAGATCTCTGCACTGACATTTTGATATATTTGAACACTGGAAATATCAGGCTTCCTTTTTCCCTCTGTATCCTTGTGCTCTGAAATTAGATTTCCTTAGATGTAGGGTAATTAATATGAGTCCTCTCCTCAAACAAGGCACATTAGTTAGGCTACAGACCTAACTCTTCAGTTGCACAACAGAGAGAAGTATTACCTCCTTCCTAGCCAGCCTGCTCAAAACCCAGTCTCAGGGCTCTAATGACTGTTGAAGAGAAGCAGCTGTTGTCAAAGCAGACTCCTAGCCTGGGAAATACTTGGGGGAAGAGAAAATACCCTACCTGGCATGATGATTTATGGACGTATTCAGAGCAAGACTTTCAACTGTTCCCCAGCTACACAGCCATCTTCTTCTTTCTACCGTCCAAATTGGATCTTCTAAGTCCCCCAATTAGCTTCTTTCCCACTAAACTTTTTAGTCAGGTCACTTCAGTTTTAGCCCTGGGTTTTGTCACGATAACTGCTGAGAGCATAGAAGCCTCCCCTTTGCAAAGGTCATCACAGGGCCTTTCAGCTAAATTAGCTGCTTTAGCTCTGACAGCCTGTCATTTAACTCACTTTGTTAGTGCTCTGCTTGAGTTTCACAGCAAGCTGGGCCACCAAGAATGAAAGGATGTGGTCTACCAATCACACTGAAGATTAGAAACACCTTGTTTTGGAATGAAAAGTAAGAAAAATATGTGGATGTGGCTGAATAGGAATAAGTATTCAGAAAACCTTGATGTGTCATCTTAATCATCTTCCTATTCATGAATGCACTTGAATCCTCTTACAAGGTTATGATAAGGAGTCACTTACCAGAGTTACAAGTAGACAAAGCATTCTGTCTTTTTCTGAGCAGCAAGTTACAACATGCAAGTGAACGTTGTGTGCAGAACACTTTTCACCTCCATGTTCCCATCCAGAACTGTATTTACCCTTCATAAATGATGAACTATGTCCTACAGCTGCACTATATATTTCAGAATAACAAGGGCAGAACTAAGGTCATGCTGATTCTAGAGCACTGTCTATCGAGACAAAGGCGCTCATGCTGTTCCACGTGCTCCATATTTCGTGCAGCCTAGCCTTAGAATATTTCCCGGATGCCTTGTTTTCCTGGGGACATGGCAACAGTTTGTGTACACTGCTCTGAAGTTAAAGACCTGGCCAGCTTACGTGTTTTTCCCTTCCTCTACCAAACATTATCTTGTTCCTTTAAACCCTGCTTAACCTTACTTTGGTTCCTGTTTCTCTGCAGGGCCCATACACCAACAAGAGAAGTGAAAGCAGCTATTTCTGTTTCTTACCACTGCTCTGAACAGCGCCTGACTGCCTGAAAGAGAATAAGGGCCAGAGACATGTCCAAGAGGCTGAGTGAACCTCCAGTTCCCATTCAAAACAAAAGGGATCCTTGAACTAACCCTCTGGTGCAAAATTTCTAGCCCTCATCTAGTAATTGGAGTTTTCTCTCCTGCCAGCAACACATGGTCAGGCTGCACAGGAGCTGAACACTAAGGATGGGATTTGTCTCACTGAACATTAGCTGTCTGAAAAATTCAGATTGTCTCTAGCCTCCTCAGCACACAATGCAGACAGACAGAAAAAGAAGGGTTCATCACACCCATTTTGTACCTATTTCAGGCTGGAACAAACTGTTCCTGGAAGGTGCCTCTTTGTCTCCACAGGGAGTAAAGGTGTAGGCTAGATGCTGGGCTATTAGACGGCTGGAGGTAGGTGGGAGGCATTGAAACCATCTTGAACAACTATGTTTATCTGGGTCTTTTGCCAGTCTGTGCATTTTTATCTAGGCTCTCTCAATGCTGTTACTTCCAAGGCATCCAGAGGGCTGTTAGGTGATGCCTCCAGTGACTCCATGTCTGTTGCTTTCTGGATGGTTTTGTTCTTTGGAACTTACTTCAACCAGGAACATGATTCTAGAAGTGCAAAGATAATAGGCTATATAGAGGAAAAAAAGGGGAGGTTACATCTCCCCTGCTTTTAATGGTGTCTGAAAAATGCTCCAAAGCTGCCCTTAAAGGAGTATTTCTGTGAGAAGTATAATTGGTGACTCCTGATTTCCTATAGATTTCTGCTTACAGTTAAATTCTCTGATGTACAAATGACAATTAGAGCTTCTCCTGCACTTGGGGAGGTCATAATGATCCACTCCTACGTAAACTGTCTGGTGTCAGCCATGAGTTCTGCCTGGGCCTTTCCTTCAGTGAAGGCTTATATAGGGTATGTCTCTTGTAGAGAGCTAGACACTTTCCTGATTGGAACTGGCCTACAAGTTCAAAGATCCAGGTGGGATGGCAGAAATATAGAGTTTGTCTTCCAGCAACTAAAGCGAGCCTCTTCAAATCACACACACACACATACAAATATACTGTGAAGAAGTAACTAAGAATCAAAATACTTATCCTCTGCACAACTTTGGATGAAATTTTTCTTCACCTCTGCCTTTTTTTCCCCATTACATCATACTTTTGAAGGCACAGGCCTGGCAGATGGTAGGAAGAGAGCAGTTGTTTTTCTTATTATTTAGACATAGAGCACCTTAAAGTACGCTAGTAACTATGGAGTCATGTAGAGGAGGCTTCCTGATGGAAAATTGTGCCTTCCTTTCAGAAAAAAAAGGAACTTGAAAAGATAAAGGGCAATTCAGTCCTTTGAGTGCTCATATCATAAAACTGAATATGAAATAATTACCATAAATGAGGCAACTAGTTCCTACACCCTCTGCAACCTGAATGACATCCTTCTGTGTCATCAAAAGAAAAGGTACTTGCAGAAAACACATTACTTACTACCTTATCTCAAACACCTGAGCTCACACATACAAAAGGAGAAGACCAAAGTCTTCTAATTCATCTCTCTCTGCAGAGAAACAAACTACAAAGCAGGGTTTAAACTCTGTTTCCTTCTCCAAAACTACTGGCACTAGGACAGGCATGTGATTTTATCCCTAAACAGGGTGTTCCTTAGGCTCCTTGCCAGTTTAATTGGCTTATTCATATCCTTCCCTTCCAGATTACCTCAGGGTGATTTACATGTTGGAGGCCTATAAACACTGATGATTCAGTGCACGAAAACCAAAAACATTGTTCAGTGTCTGACAGGGTCCTCAATGGCTCTTGCCCTCAAAATTAATAGTTCTTATTGGAACATCCTAAAATATAATCAACCTCTGACATCATCCTAATGTTATACAGACAAAAAGGCCTTCTAAAATGCAATGGGACTAATGTAATTTGGTTTTTACGAGCATTTCTGGGTACTCTGCAGAAGCAAGCAACAAGCAAAGTTTTCAAATGGGAAGATACAGATGCTCCCAGACCAGCTTCTTCAGTCTATTGACCATTTTGAAGACTGTCTTCTTCTGATTTTCCATGAGTAAACTACTTGGACTGAGCTCTAAAGAAATGTAAACACAAAGACAATTTCAATTCCTCTCTCTGCAAAACA
>JAVSBS010001689.1:0-10009 GCA_033124195.1 Coracias cyanogaster
TCTCCTTCTCTGGAGACTTTCAAGACCCATCTGGATGCGTTCCTGTGTAACCTGCCCTAGATTCTATGGTCCTGCTGTGGCAGGGGGGTTGGACTTGATCTCCAGAGGTCCCTTCCACCCCTAACATTCTATGATTCTATGATCTTATATTTATGAAGTAGTTACTTATTATTTTATTCTTGGGTTAATATAACTGAGCAACTAGGAGTGGACAGTTTCCCCAGAGTTTCTGAGGCTATCACATCCAAGTGACATAATCTGCATATTGTCTTTCAAATGCAACAGAGGAAGGTTATTACATGACCAACCTCTGTAAACGTGGTGAAGCACTTGGGTTACCTAGGCAGGTTGATAGATCTGTACAGTACAAAATAGTAGCATGCTGTTACTGAAGCCAATATTGATGCACTCTGCTGAGCTGAGAGGCTTTGTGTGTATTAGTGATACAACAACTCTTGTTCCAAAACTGGTGCTAATTCAGGAGCCTTGCATCAGATTGGACCGTGTGAGATAATCAGAGTGCCAAGGGTATAGTTTTCAGAGAACATCAGACTTTTGAGAATTTTCTTCTTCTGTATAGTCAAGAATGCTACTCTTAGCACAGATTCATAGAATCATAGAATGGTTTGGGTTGGAAGGGACCTTAAACATCATCTAGTTCTAGCACCCCTGCAATGAGAAGGAACATCTTCCCCTAGATGAGGTTGCTCAAAGCTCCATCCACCTCACCTTGAACATTTCCATAGAGGGGGCATTCACAATTTCTCTGGCCAACCTGTTCCAGGGTCTCACCACTCTCACAGTGAATAACTTCTTCCTTGCATCTGATCTAAATCTACCCTCTTTCAGTTTACAACTCTTCCCCCTCGTTGTATCACCATATCCCCTGATAAAGCATTCCTCCTTATCTTTCCTGTAGACCCCCTTCAAGTACTGAAAGGGCACTCTGAGGTCTCCCCAGAGCCTTCTCTTCTCCAGGCTGAACAAGTCCAACACTTTCTCAGCCTGTCCTCACCAGTGTTCCAGCCCCCTGCTCATCTTCATGGCCCTCTGCTGGACCCACTCAAGCTGGTCCATGTTACTCTTACACTGGAGCTCCAGGGCTGAACACAATACTCCATGTGGGTTCTCATGAGAGCCAAGTAGAGAGAGAGAATTGCCTCTCTCAACCTGCTGGCCATACTTTTCTTTGTGCAGCCCAGAATGCAATTGGCTTTCTGGGCTATGAGCGCACATTGCTGGCTCATATTCAGTTTTTCACCCACCAGCATCTCCAAGTTCTTATCTGCAGGGCTGCTCTTAATCCACTCATCGCCCAGCCTGTATCTGTACTTGGGATTGTCCCAACCCATACAAAGGACTTTGCATCATTTTTTGCTTTGTATCTATTCATATAGCTGCAGTCCTTTAATATAATAGTGTGTGGCATATGTGATTGTTTTAAAAAATGCAATCATAAATAATTATATTAAAATACCTCATGTCAATATGTCGAGTTTTAGAACTTTTCTGGAAATGAAAATTAACTAGTGAAAATTGGAGTGAAAAAGAATAATTCCACAAACACAAAATTTCCCAAAACAGAGAAATACTTTCTTTTATTTTCATATAAAAGCAGTTACTAAGGCATGGTTTGCTAAGACCTTTCTTGGCTATCTGATATATTATATGTGGTCTGCCACAACTTAAGTCTATGGTGGAGGCAATGCTTTTATCAACCGATATGTGAAGAACTGGAAACTTCTACACAGAATGACAACAAAACTGCCATTAGACTGATATTTACACTTTTTCCAGTCCCATCTTCCCAAGATTTGAATTTTTTCTTGGGTGGGTTTTTTTACAAAACCTATTTTGGCAGAAGTCAAAGGTACTATGTGCAAGAAAAATACAGATTCAGGAGACAACCATGAAGTAACTTAAATCTCTTTTTAATGTCTACAATATGAAAAGAATAAACATATTAAAAAGTTACATATCAGGAGAAAGAGTAGTTTTGTTTTCCTCTGAACTTTTGAGAATGCATGCAACAATCAACAAATGAACCCATAGACCACAACTTAGAAAAATAAAAGGGAATATTTTATATAGAATAGTCATTTTACATCTGTCTTTATTAAGAGACTATTCTTGTTCATTGGCACTTAATTACAGCATATCTAACTATATGACCTGTATATTTATGATGCACAGAATGGAAATTATTTTAGTGCATTTCTGTTATTTCAGTGTTGACAAAATTGCATGCCTATTACTAGTTTCACTCAAGACATTTGAATATTTGTCAACACAGTGAGCTTCTTGCAAATCTAATAAGCCATTAGTTTATGAACATCTGTAAATTAAAAAACAATAGCAACAATTTCTTATTAATAGGAAAAAAGAAAAGCATTCCTTTATGTTTAATAAAATAGAAAATCAGTTTCCACACTACAATCACTCTGCAGTTGAAAATTTACAATTTATAAGTCTTTGTAAATATCTGCTTTCCTGGTTAGGCAATGTGCATAAACAGCATTTAGGAAAACATCCCCTCTTTTCCCACAAGTATGGATGTATTTTTTGTAGACATTGCAGTTCAATGTTATATAACTTTTGTTTACCTTATGTAGCTTCTCTTATGAGAGTGAACAATATCTGACTTTCAGTCGTTCTTTTGTTTCATATAGTATTTTTGGTAGATGTCTAAAATTAGTGTGGAAGAAGCTATTATAGATAATAGCTTCTATAAAGGCATTTAGTTATCAGTATCTCCTCTCATAAAGAAGAGTGAGGAGTTGCTTTCCAAAGGTCTTCTCTCTGTCATACTTCAAAGAAAGAAGTGACACAGAAAAACAGATTTGTGAAGCCCATGATTTTCAGTTTACCAAAATCTTCTATTCTTATTTTCTCAATGCTCTTTTTCTTTAGAAATAAAAATTTCAGTTTGTACTCATAGAAAGAACTTAATAACTATTCATTTTTAAAATGTTTGTGGTTATAATCACAATTTTAAATGTAATTTTCAGGAAAACAAACCTTCTTGTGAATCACTGGCCACAAATTAATACATGAAACAGAGATGGATTAAGTTGAGCTTATATTATTGGTTGCAGATAGAGCAAAACAAAAATCAAAAGTCTTTTCTGCAGCTTAATCTACTTTTAAAAAGGGAAAGTTGCTCTATATGAGAACACAACCTGACCATAAATTTTATTTTTGAGTAAAGGAAACATCATATGTTGCAATATATGTCTAATTAAATCAGTAATTTCCTAGTGTTTCAGCAATGTTCTTACAAATTCATAAAGACAAGAGCCATCACTTAAAAACGTCTAGCAAAAAAATATTTAGATAGCTCATTTACAACTTTAAGATCTGTGCAAAGTTTAAGTTTTAACAACTAAGATTTGGATAGGTAGCAAGGCTTTTTCACATGCTTCTTTATAGAGCAAATGTTTTTAAAAAAGTAAAGCTTCATAAAAATATTTACCTTTAAAAATGAGATTTATATTGTGCAGATAACTTCATATGAAGAAAAATACTGAAGACAGTACCTCTTCTTGAACTGCAATAACCTGAGGGCCAGGTAGCATTTGTGTGTAGTGGGGTTTTGGAAGTGAGGGAGAGGCTACAGGAGTGGCTCGTGTGAGAAACTTCTAGAAGCTCCCCTAGCTCCAAGTCAGACCTGCTTCTGGCCAAATTCAAGCCAATCAGTACCTCTGTGGCAATATATTTGAGAGGCAAAAAACCTGCTGGGCAAGGGGGAGTGGAGGAGAGGATTGGGATGGTAGAGAAACAACTATGCAGGCACAAAAGTCAGTGAAGAAGGAGTTGGGAAGGTGCATCAGAGCAGAGATTCCCCTGCAACCCATGCTGGGATGGCAGGCTGACCCTTTAAAGCCCAGGGAGATAAAATGGTGGAGCAGATATCCACCTGCAGCCCATGGAGGACCCCACATCAGAGTGTGTGGCTATGCCCAAAGAAGATAATGATTCTAAGAGAAGCCCATGCTGGAGCAATCTGTTGCTGGGAGGACTACACCCTGTGGAAAGGACCCACACTGGAGCAGTTCATGAAGACTTGTAGCCCTTGGAAAGGATTGACATTGAAGAAGTTTCTGGAAGACTGACTCCTGTGGGAGGGACCACATGCTGGAGCAGGGGAAGTGTGAGGAGTCCTCCATCTGAGGAGGAAGGAGAGGCAGAAACTATGTGTGATGAACTGACTCAGTCTGAATTAATATTGTTGTTCAGGTTGAATTGATGTGTTTCTTTTTTTCCCAAGTCAAGTCTGTTTTTGCCCATGACCATAATTGGTGAGTGACTCCTCCCTGTCCTTGTCTTGATCCACAAGCCTCTTGTTATATTTTCTCCTCCTCATCCCAATGAGGGGGAGGAGTGGGTGAGTGGCTGAGTGGTGCCTATTTACTGGCTGGGCCTAAACCATAACAGTAGGATATTACAAAGTGTTTGTCTTATTTTTCCCTACCTAACTGCTATTGGACTAAGACATGATACTGGTTTAGATGGACCATTGTTTTAGCCTGGGATGAGGACTCTTTTACCCTTAAGAGTTATTACCCAAAGCTTTTGCATTAGAGTACTTGAACTGAAATGACTACTGAAGGATCTGTGATCACAACAAGTTAGTGGAAGGATGAAAACAAGTAGAATTCCAGACAAGCCCTAAGAAATGCATCTTCTGCCTCAGATGAACATTTAAAAGGAGGAGGGGAGAGAAAAAATACACATGTCCACTCAAGCATCATATTTTGATGCTCCTAAACTGCTGAAAAGTGGTATGAATAACCCATAGCATCATTCCCCAGCAAACATTCAATAAATTCAATTCTCCTATAATAGCTTACAGAGTTTAGCAATTTTGGAACAATATGATTTAAAATATCATTTTACAAATCATTGAACTGCAGTAGAAAAGATGACAGTGTTGGAAATGATGCTGGAAGGAAATGAGGGAAGTTGATCCTCTACTACAACTTCTGGTGAAATATAGGTATAGGTAATGGGAGGGGCTGGTGGTCTGAAAAGAGTGCACAGGACAGGCTGGGTAAAGTGCAAGGAAGAAACAAAAGGTCACATGATGCAAGCATGGAATCTGAAGTGCTGGTTTGCTTCTGTCTTTATCTGCTGATAAGTCAGTACTCTGTTGCTTCATTTTTTTTCTCTTACAGAGATTCTTGTTGTTAAAACACATATTACATCATCATTAATTGGCCCAATAACAGGACATTTAATGAAAACAAATATAGGGACATTCCCATGCAATGTCATACAATTTAATGCCCTAGGAAGATATTCCTATTTAATACACAATACCTCAGGAAACTGCTGTACAATGCCCTTGATGTAAAAAAAAAAGGCATTTACATTGACAGCATATCTATCCAGAGCATAGATGTACACTAAAAATTTATTACTATCAAAAGTGCTGTGAAATAAAATGAGAAAAAATAAAGCACAGAGTACAGATTATCTCACATCTGTCAGCCCTAGGGCAGCTTTTTGCTAAGGACAAGGGCATGCAGTCCCTCTGGAACCTTATAAGCCTTTGCAATATCTTATTTTTCTCCTCCATTAAGTGCTGAAGGTACACATGCTAGCATCAAGCCACAGCATAATGGAAGAGAATATATTCTGGTTTTCACAGTAGCATTGCAGAAACCACTGTGACTGCCAGCAGAATTTTCTGTCTTCCACTGAGAAATTTATTACCAGTAAGAAATTTTAAAAATTCACTTTGGGTTTGACTCACTATGAGACTTAAAACTTCTACTTCATTGGACTTTAACATCAGTTACAGTGCAAGTTAGGGTGTAGAGATACTCATCCTAAACACAAAATTGCTCCATCTACCTTTCCGTACTTTCTGCACTACTTTTTATACACAAGCTTTTCTTTCTACAGTGTTGTCTTGTCATAGAATTTGTGCTACGCAGACATAAATATGCATTCTGTGGTTGATGTAGGGAACAATGAAAAGCACAGCTGTAGCAGGAATTCTCAGTACAGAGGTGAAAGATGCTAATATACTGAAGGTTTGGGCAGTTAGTGCATAGCAGTTTTGTTAGTTTTGTATAGAACACTTGTATGTGACTTACTTGCTGTACTTAATTTAAAACTGAAAACTATGTATGCCTGAGTTCCTGCTTTATTTTTCATAAGGCCTGTAAAGACAGATTCCTGCTATGTGTGTTATCGGCATACTGGATATCCCTTGAAAGACAAATTTAAGTTTATATCATAAAACTATGGTAAATTACTTCAGTCAATAACAAAAACACAGAATGAATGTCAAACTAGGGATTTTAGCAAGAGGGTGAGGCAGAGTCTGAGGCTGAGGTGTACAGAACAGTCTTTTCTACCCATAGCAATCATGTATGAGGAGCTCGCTCTATTCATTACCTCTTTTCTAGGAGCTTGCTGTGGCGTCTTGGATGTCAGGCCTCCAGATTTGAGTTTGGAAGCACCAAGAGGAGGAAAAGATCAGCCAGCTTCTTTCATCACACACAATATGTGCCCTCAAGAAAAACAGGCTGATTGATATAGCCTGAGATTTTTTCAGCATTTAATCTCTTTTACCTTCTTACCAGCACAGAAGAAGAATTTAGCTGGGGATGCAAAAAGCAAGACATACCTTGTTTTATTATACAGTTGAGACACACAGCACTCAGAAAATTGAGGAAGTTTTCTGGCAATGTTTCTCTCACACTACTGCCTTGACCATTTTGTACAGAAGGTAGTATTTCCATTGCTGTTTATTAAATGTAAAGCTTAATGCACTGAATGATGTGTTATTAATGTAACCAGTAAGAGAGAGAGAGGATGTAGTATGTGGCTGAGATGGTTTTCCAAGGGAACACTGACTTTTTATGATTTCCAGAGTAACTCATTTTTCAGCATTAATAATTTATCAATGGGAGAAACATTTCTACTGTCATTACACTTTTGAAATGTGCTGTTGTATAGAAATCTGGCATTTTTGAACTAACTAACATAAGCAGTATTTTTATAATAGCTAAGACTGGGCTTTAAGAGCTGCAACTCTGGGTTCTAGTACTGGATTTACCATAGATTGTGTTACTTGATATTGGACAGGGCAATCATTGTACATAAGTTTTCTCATCTTTAAGCTAAGAATAATAATACTCTCCATTCCCTCCCTCATTTTTCCTCATTTTTAATAAACAGATGTGAAATCTGACATAGGGGAGGATTAAACTTGTTTGAAGGACATTTGAGATTATGTACAATTTGAAATTCACATAAATGGATGGAATTTCAAACTAGACATGCAGGTTTCATTTGTGATTTGCTTTGTAGTCCTTTTTTTCCATGCAAAATCTGTACATTACATTAAGAAGGATGCAGCTCAATGGTAAAAGACCATGGATGTCTCATCAACTCTCAGGTGTGTTAAACAGTTTTTATGTGATGACAACACACAAAGTCCTTGGAAATGTATAGTCATTCTTATTACCTAGTTATTGTTTGACTTTAACCATAGAAATCTAACTTACTTAACCATAGAAATCTAAGTTGTATCACATCAATATGTTTTATAACCTGTATATTTATCAGGAGATTAAGATATGAATTACAAATAGGAAGTAATTTAAAAAAAATGAGAAACTATTTCCGTTATTTCATCACTGAAGATGAAGTCAGTAGTGGAGTAAAGAAATGTGATAGAATACTTTACAAAATATTTAAAGAATGCTAAGCTGACATGATGAAAGGGTAGAATTTCTTCCAAAGACCTAAGAGATAAGAAATAGTAGGAATAAGGTGGTGGAGGTTTGCAGCAGAATATAATTAAATATTGATTTAACAAGAATGTTAACAGCCTGTGCTATTCTACATGGAAAATAAGAAACAACTGTAAAGTAGCAAACTATGCTGATACTACAAATATTATTAATGACAACCTAAACTAAACTGATGGTGAAGAGTTAGTGAGTTCTACCAGCATCATTCGGGAAGGTATCAAATACACTAGTCGTAACAAACTATGTAAAATACAGAATAATAAGAAAAAACTTTCTTACTCCTTTCAGAATACTGAGAAGTAAAGCTCTCTGTATCAGACAAATAATAGACTTAGATTCTGAGACATTTTAAATCTAACCTATTCAAACCTGTTTTCAGAAACTTTGGAAAACACAAGGTTAAAGAGAGCAGTAATTTTTTTGAATTAATTTCCTTGATTCTTAAGTTAGAAAGCCTTTTCATACCTTCCAGAATTTTGGTGGCAACTGTGAAATGTGTGGATTAGTCTTAACGTGGACAAGTGGAAAGTGAAAAGAGCTCCTAAGATGCTGAAAGTGATCACAGCACCACAAGGGATACAATGGAAGCCGCTTGGCAATAAAACTCTGTCCTGGTTTGGATAGGACAGGGTTAATTTGGTGCAGCTATTTGATACCATGTTGACATCCTGCCCTGAAGGCTAGTTCCAGGGCGGGGTGGGGGGCGCAGTTTGGGCAGTTCGTGTTTGGCATTTTGGCGCGTGCATGTGTGTTCCGTTCGTCTCTTTATCTCCGGTATTGCCTTTTATTTTGTGTATTACTTCTTTCTTAATATTGTTGCTGCAACAGTTTCTTACATGCTTTTATATTAAACCTTCCTTATCTTAACTCAAAAGGGCATTTTAAAACTTTATTTTTTCTTTCCCTGCCCGCAGCAAGGGGGAGGGGGCGGGGAGCAGCGGTGCTGGCCACACGGGTGGCTACTGCAGAGCCCTGCTGCGGCTTTACTAAACCAGCACATTTTTTGGCGCCCAATGTGGGGCACAGAGTTGAGATAAGGACAGGACCTGATCAGAGCATGTTAAAATAACTCCTGTTAGGCGCGATTTTTTGGTTTATATATATATATATATATATATATATATAGTTAGAATCTGAGCATGTTCACGATGCTGGTCAGTCTCTTTGCCTGGTGGTCCTGTATCAATCCCTATATCCTCTATGTGTACCCAGTGACGATGTTCATAATCTGTGGGAAATGTGTCAAGGGGCTCATTGTGCTTTACTAGACACTGACGGCTTATGATATGATTGTGTCACTGCTGAGGGGGCCGAACTGGTACCTGCATGTGGCTTGGATGTTTGTTAGTGGTCTCACCCCATCTATGAGTGAGACAGGGGAGGGGACTTTCTCAGCTTTTGAGGATTTTACCTATCCGTGGAACGTCCAGGCCAGCATGCTCTCACTGCTGTGTTTGCTAAATGTCTGCCATGTGCTGTTTAAGGTCATACGGTTCTTATCTGATGTTATCACACCAAGACCTGCCCCAAGGCTGGATAGTTATGAGTGGCAGGGTGTGTGGGAAAGCATGGGCAAGTGCTTGGGCCAGTGGTCACCCTCTGTGTTTTGGAATTTCACTCCTGAGCAAGTACAGAATCCTGATAAACTAGTAAGGTACTTTGAGAGACTGTGTTGTCAACCGGGCAGCTCCGGGGAGGCACAAATTAATGCAATGTGTTGGGAACTCGCCCATGCCTACCTTATCCTGCTCAGCACTATCCAGTGCCCTCAGGGGGAGGAGGAGGTCTCTGAACCTGATAAAAACCTGATTGATAGTGCAGCTGAGCCAGAGAAACAGCCTGTGCTGGTATCAGTTGCCCCTGTACAGAAAAAGAAATATACCAAAAAATCGGTTCATATAGTGAAGGATGAGGAGGAACCAGGGCCATCATGAGAACAGGAGGAAGAGCCAGAGGTGGTCATCTGATCCCTGTCTTTGAGTGAACTGCGAGATGTATGGAAGGACTATGGCCGTCTTCCAGGTGAGTGGCTTGTCACTTGGCTGCTCCAATGCTGGGATGATGGGGCTGGTGTTTTCGAGCTAGAAGGGAAAGAGGCCAAGCAGCTGGGATCCTTGTCTAGAGAAGCAGGCATTGACAAGGGAATTGGGAAGCAGGCACAGGCCCTCAGCCTTTGGAGGCGACTCCTGTCAAGTGTAAGGGAAAGGTACCCCTTCAAGGAGGATATCACTTGTCAGCTA
>JAVSBS010001689.1:12278-26091 GCA_033124195.1 Coracias cyanogaster
GCTTTCTAGTTGATGGATCAGCTGCTGGATGGGAATCAGGGAGTCTCAGTTGGTACGATACTGCCGCTGGTGCATCATCTTGGTAGCAATTGGCACCTGCTGATCTTCAACCCTCATCAACCCCACCACTGAAGGGTCCTCTGAGAGACCAGGTAAGGTGGGCAATCATTCAATTTCCTCCAGGGCAGCTATACCAAAGGCCCATCGGTACCCTTTTGGGTCCTTGAAGTAGCTGCGCCTAAGATAGTCTACGCCCAGAATGCACTAGGCCTCTGGGCCAGTCACAATGGGGTGTTTATGCTGGTTCTTCCCAGTTAGACTCACTTCAGCTTCCAGTAGGATCAACTCTTGGGATCCCCCTGTCAGCCCGGATATACAAATGGGTTCGTCCCCTCTATAGCTTGATGGCATCAGGGTGCACTGTGCGCCAGTATCTACCAAAGCCTCATGTTCTTGTGGGTCTGACGTACCAGGCCATTGGATCCACACAGTCCAGTAAATCCAATTATCCCTTTCCTCCACCTGGCTGGAGGCAAGGTCCCTATAATCCTGTTCAGAGTCACTCACTTGTAAAAATTACTTAAATGTCCCCTCAAGAGGGTCAGATGTAAGATTGGTCCTTCTATTCTTTCTGGGGTATTTCCCACTGGAAACTGGAGTGGCATTTTTCTTGGAAGACTCCCCTTACATGATTGTTTTCCCTTGCAATTCATGTACTCGTCCAGCTAAGACTGAAGTGGGTTTTTTATCCCACTTCCTCACGTCTTCTCCATGGTCCCGTAGGTAGAACCACAGGGTACCCTGTGGTGCATACCTTCCATGGTCTTTCTCTTGGTCAGGGGAGCATCTATTCCTAATAGCCAAGACACGGGCCCGTACAGGTGGAGAGTAGGACATGTCTTGTATTTGCTGGACCACCCAAGACAGTTCCTTCACAGCCAAAATGTAGGCCTGTAGAGAGGAAGAGATACTTCCTTTGTATTGCCAGAGCTGGCCAGACAATTCATCCACTGTTTGTCCCTGGCCATCTTTCCAGGACACTACTGCAAATGAATTGGCTTATGATGGTGGTGTACTTCGCAGGAACTTCTGCCACATGGGTGGTGTGCATTGGGCTTGGTCTGGATCCATGGGTGACTGCTCATTTTTCAGATCATTATAAATCATATCCAGCACAGCTAATTCCCTCAGGTACTGAATGCCTCTCTCCATGGTGGTGCACTCGCTCAGCTGATGTGATATCATCCTTGATGGGGTACCTTTCCCTTATGATTGACAGGAGTCGCCTCCAAAGGCTGAGGGCTTGTGCATGCTTTCCAATCACCTTGTCAATGCCTGCTTCCCTAGACAAGGATCCCAGCTGCTTGGCCTCTTTCCCCTCTAATTCCAAACCACCAGCTCCACCATCCCAGCATCAGAACAGCCAGGTGATAATCTGCTTGCCTGGAAGACAGCTGAAATCCTTCCACATATCTTGCAGCTCACTCAGGGATAGGGATTGGGTGATCACCTCTGGCTCTTTCTCATGTTCTCGTGATGGCTCTGGTTCATCTTCATCCCTCACTATGCAAATTGATTTTTTGGTATATTTATTTTTCTGTATACAACTGTAACAACAACAGTGATAACAATGTACAAAACAAGAGATACAAAGCATACAGACCAGGGGGATTCAGAGCAAGCCATTGAAGGCATGATGTCAGCATGGTATTGGATAGCCTGGCTGTGGCTCCCTCCCAGCTCCTGGTGAAAATTAACACTATCCTAGCCAAACCAGGGCGGGAAATTAAGCACAGTAGGTAAAATTTTGTTATGGAATGCTTACTAGCTCTCATAAAAGACTGCTGTGGTGCATTTTTTGTTCCATCTGTGGTAAAGAGAAAACCCCTTATTCACATTTCAAGTTCTGCCCAGCAGCAAAATACATTGACTAAATTATGTAAATCAGTATACTGAAACAATGCAAAATACATACAGTAGTTGCATAAGTGTTCTATTCTGCTCCCACTAAGTGAGAAGAAAAAAATCTTTTAATTACAATGGTGTTCTAGTGGCAATTTAAATCAGTTATGCCACCTAGCCTAATGACCAAGCTACAGAAAGAAAACACTCAGAAGCTCCTATGGCTGAAAGATTCTTCCAAAAATGTGAATAAAATCTGGGCCACATAAACCAGAGATTCCTCGTGTGTGGAACTGATTTGACCCACTGGCTGCAACAGGGTGGATATGAACATTGTGCAGTCAAGTGTGGGCTACATTTTTTACACTCCTTTTACCACATAGGAGCATACTGCTTTACTGAGATCAGTAAAAATGTGCAGCTGGATGAATTTCCCTTCTTTATTGACACGTGGAGCTATACTATATCATTATTTGTATTTCTTGTTGTAATGCTCAATAAGTACTTGAAAGGAAAGATCCATCCTACCTGTCCAGCGCTGCTCAACCCAGTTACAAAGCTAGAACAAACAGATTAGTCAGCTCATGGGTTTTCATTTCAACGAAAGAAAAAAAATTACCTTTCTCTTTCATAAGCGTGAAATGGTGACATTGTCAGCTCTCATAAGATGCCTGTAGATTTACTTTTCTTTACACTTTCAGATAGAAATTTACATTTCAGTGTGCAATATAACTACAAGAAGACATAGAAAAGTGAACTGAGAGCATCTTTCTGAAATAATGAGGCCAATAATGGCAGATGGAACTTAATAAGTCATCCTACTGTCCAGGTTCAGACAGGACAGGGTTAATTTGGTGCAGCCAGGTTATTCTATACCATGCTGATATCATGCCCCAGAGTCAGTTCCGGTTGCTTGGTTTGACTCGCCTGCATTCGACTTGGTCCACTCCACACCCTCTCTTTGTCCACACAGTATTGCTTATTTTTGTGCATTACTTTTCTTACTGTTGTTATTGCTATTGTTACTGCAATTGTTTCTTATGTGTCACTGTATTAAACTCTCCTTATCTCAACTCAGAAAGGCATTTTAAAACCTTTTTGTCCACGGTGGGGGGGCAGCAGCAGCAGCCATGGCCTTGTCTCGGCTGCCAGCAGGGACTGAACCACCACAGCTTTACTAAACCACCACACATACTTTCAGGAAAATGCATATTGTGAGGGCAAATAAGGCTATTAAGATGTTGCAGAAATTAATGCAACAATTCATTCTTCCAGCGTGCTGGAACATTTGAGTGACAATCTACTTCCTCTCCAAACATAAAACTTTAAAATTTTCATATTCTTTCCTTCTGAGAACAACAGAAGCTTTTCGTTTCCAAATGAAAAAATATTGGAAAAAATCACTCTTTATGTGAAAAATCTCAATATAACTAAATTGAATGCTACCTGGTTTTGATGCATTGTGTCATCACAGACTTTTAATTTTTATTATTTTGAATTACAATATTTCAGAAAAACCACTGGGTGAGGTAACTACATTTGATAATTAGAACAAGTTAAGAAGTTTCCTTCAAGATTTTTTTTGAAAGTGTTGTATAAACTAAGCCTATTTCCACTGATAAGTTATTTAGTAGAATTTCTGTAGTTTGTAAATTTATCCAAAATTCACATTTTTATTTCAGGTCATAGTGTTCATCAGAAGCATTAATTAACACTTATTTCCTTCTGCAGCTCTCTTCAGGTCCTTATGATTTACTCTCCCCAGTGGGATTCCTATTATGTGCCCCCAAAATTTTGTTCAAACAGGGATTTCTAGCAGATAAAGAGAACAAGGATATATGACACCTTAAATGGTATTTCTCACGGCAGCCAAGGAGTACAGTTAAGGTTAACCTGAGTAGAACATCTTCCTCATGGCTCCCTCTTCCCTCTCCCTTCAAAAAATGAGTAAAGATTTAGGAAAAAAACCCCCTATTTTAGCATTGTGAATGTGAATTTAACTAGGAATATTGTAGTGTAATCAATTCTGTGAACAGTTATTTTCCTAAGAGAAAATACAGAAAAAAATAAATGCTTACCTATAGCCAGTTCTACTTCTTTATGAAAATTAACTTTTTAAAAACAGTGATAGAAGGACTGTTATAAGTGAAAGCAGACTTTAAAGTTTGTATTCCACTCAAAGGAAGTAATGAAATCTAAAAATATCCTGTAAGACTACTGCAAAGAAGACTCCACATAAAAGATCAAATCTGTTCCATCAAGATCTAGGAAATATCCTTTTATCCTTTACTAAATTTATATGACTTAACCCATGGAAAGATGAAGAAAAGTGAGTAGAAGATAATGTGTGGTCTGGAAAATATTTGAGAACCATGTCAAAAATATTGTATAAATGTCTCCCCACATCCTACTTTATTCTGAAGTGGTCCATAAACACCTACACATTCTTGTTATTGTTTTGTAGTTATCTCTAATGTATCATTACTTTCATGTGAAATTGTCTTGAAAGCATAAATAAGAAATTAAAATGAAATTATCTTTCATGCCAGCATTTTTTAGTAACACTTGAATTCAAATAAGAAGATGTATTAAAACAAAATACAAGAAATCTCACTCACAGAAAAGAAAAAAATCAAAGCATGGGATTCTGAAGGTTGTATAACAGTTTATTATCCCTAAGATACCATAGATACTTACATCAGCTGTCTGTACTGGAAATATTTCCTTCATCCTGCTTTTATCACATGCTGTTGTCATTTCTATTGTTTGATTGAGCCATGTTTTGATTATGATTTTCACAAATTGAGCAAAATGACATATGTAAAAGCTTGATAAGTAAAGCTTTTGTTGAATTGAGATGCAGATGGAAGAAACAAGCAATATCAGTGTCAATACGTCAACAAATTATAGGTTGTTTCTTGAGAAAACCACACTGGGCTCAAATTCATTACCTTTACTCACAGTGAATAATTATACAGATTTAATTTCTCAAGAGGCAACATACAAAGCAGGGTATTAAATGCTGCTAATGAGCATAGAATCAGGCCCACTGATGGAAACAGAAATGCAATAATTTCTCTAAGTAAGATTTGCTGAAACAAGCCAAATAGTATTCTAAACATACAATCTCCATTCATATGCTTGAACTTTACCTACAAAAAATTCTAAATTTTACTTGCATACTGACTATTCACCTCATTTACTTTGTGAATAATGTTTGCTGTCTAAATCCACTTAAAACTATGAAATCATTGTGAGATGATGAAGTAAGAGGAAACACACAGGAGCATAATATTTACTCTACATTTTCCACATCTGTCTTTTATTGACAAAGCATAGGTATCATTATACATGCCAAGTCTCTGAGTTTTGGATGACTCAGTTAAGAGATCTTTGGCTTTGATTCATTGCATCAACAGTAATATCAGTTTGCAACATTTTATAACAGAAGTAAGGTAAGTTTAAAATATATTGGCTTAAAAAAACAAATAAACAAACAATAAAACCCCCGTAAGCTCTTATGAGAGTTGTGCCCAAATTAACATGGTCTGTAATGAGCCAAGCTCTACCAAGAACACAAGAACATCTGAGTACAAAGAGAAGGAGCCAGAAAAGGCAAAGCTTAACTGTAGTTGACTTTGGCAGTGGAAAGGAAAGACAAGAAGGGCCTCTACCTGCACTTTGTCAGCCAATGTTAGGCTAAAAAATATATATTTCTACAGCTAGGAAACTTTATGACAAAGGACACAAACAGAAAAGAATCTTTCTCGCTTCTTTGTCTCTTTCTTTACTGATAAACCTGTCATCAGGCCTCCAAGGCCTTGTCCTCAGGGCAGTCTGGCATAGGGAAACAACTCATAGTAGAAGAGTGAAACAGTGACCACTTAAGCAAACTGGACATCTACAAGCCCATGAGACCAATTGGGTTGTACCCAAGACGGTTACATGTTCTGGAAAATAGCATTGTGAGGCCTTTCTCTATTATCCTTTAAAGTTCACAGTGACTGGGAGGGAGTTTCCTTAGGACTGGGAAAAGCCAAGTATGTCTATTTTTGAGGAGGTCAAGAGGTAGTATCCGAGAAATTACTAGATAGTTGTCCTGACCTTAGTCATTGGGAAGTCAATACATCACATTTGCTTGGAAACCATATACAAGGATAGTAGGGACAAGAAGTTGATTGAGAATAGTCAGTGTAAATTTACTAAGGGCAAATTTCACTTAACAACTGTGATTCCCTTCTCTGATTAGTTAGGCTGACTAACTTCATGGACGAGACGGGAGCAGTGACCATTCATTACTTGGACTTTAGCAAGTAAAGGGATGTATGGTGATGTATATAGGTGATATTTCAAATAAGTTTTGTTGGTCCACATGGGAAGGTTGCGAACTTAGAGAGACTTGGGTTTCTACATTCCTTCTCCTATGAGAAGAAATACAAGAAGTAAAATTGTATGGTTTCAGTGATAACTAGGAAAATCAGTAAATTTGATCGGAGTACTTGGAGTAACACACATGAAATTAAACCATCACTTCATTCAACGGCAAATTTCCCTTAAAAATGACAGAGTCCATCAGTAAAACATTAAATTTATTAATACCAGTTAGACTAGACAGTACAGTTTTGCAATGAAGCTTTTTCCAAGCCAATATTCCCCTGCCCCAAACAAAAAAAATTCAAGGTCCCAAATTTGGGACCCTTTCTGCTCTACCCTCCCCAAAACCATCTTTTTTTTTTCTCCAGGTATGTCCATTGGTTTCTCTGTATTAATATCTTTTTTTCTATTTTTTTTTTCCTTTCCTTTAAGAGCTATGACGGGCTAAAGTTATAAACTGATTCTGCTGTCTGAAGTCTACAGTTATTGGACATTGTCCAGTTTGGACCACTGTAACTGAAAGAATTGGGGTTTTTTATGGCAATAGATTTTTGTTTACGGTTCAAAAGGAAAAATGTAATTTGATTTGCAGAGTTTGTAGCATTTTCTGATTACTGTAATCAAAATTGAAGACCTTGTATACTCTGTGCACAGTGATCTAAGATCCCATTTATAAGCCTTATACAACATATAATAGAATATTGGACAATCAATCAAAAAATTGAGACACTGATGACTAAATTATACAAAATGAAAGATCAACGACTCAACTGTTGAGGCTTGATTTCCTGGGTACTGTAAATATCAGAGAATTCAGCCTACTTTGATATAAGTTCATAAACTCAGTTTACAAACATGGAGTAATGCAAAAAAAGATAAATACCATGAGTAAAACATATACCTCTTAAGAAACATGATTTTCCCATTTCATATTTTAACCAAGAATGCATTCCAAGACAGAAAGAAATATAGCACAACTGAAACTAAATATATGATAATAGAAGAAATTTTCCATTTGCACAAGTAAATGAAAAAATATTTATCTCAAAGTTACAAGTACTGAACATCAGCTTTGCCTGCTGGTACAAAACAGGGAAAACAGAAGTTAGGTCACACCTGATACCCATTTCTTACAAGCTGTGATGCAAATAAATTCTGACTAGCAGACCTGACTAGTCTTTAATTCCTGTATAGGCGTTGTTAATAGCTATTGCTTTTCATTGACTGAAATACTAAAAATAGTTTTTTATGTAGCAGAAAAATTAGGCATGCTGCACTATTTGAGGAAGTAATAATGTAACTTCAATGTTAGGGCAAAGTCCTACAGTATAAGGGAGTCAAGGCTTTTATTTGCCAGAACTGAGTAGTAGTGCCTGAGCACCACTGTCACTAGTACGCTGATTCCTCATTTTTCCTACCTTTTCCCTTCTTCCTCTGGAAGTGTACTCTATGATGCCAGTGCTATTGCTTCCTATGTCCTGGTACAGGGAGGCTTGGCAATTAAGACGACCGTCTACGTGCTTCTGTAATACAAAGAATAAAGGTTACTAACACTTTCAAGTACAGCTGAAACGTAGAAAAGCTGTATGAAATCTTTGCTGGAAGTTCTGTCATATGGGTCTGAGTGGGCTTTAAGGGCTGGCATTAAGATTCAGTGGGTCATCACATTGACTTGTCTACAAAAGTAGCTTGACTTCTGTCTTGCAGATAACTGCGAGAATGGATATCCCCCTTCTTCTACCCTCATCTGCTCATGGGGAATCACTTTGTAATACAAAAATGTGAATTACTTCAGTCTCTGACTCTTCCAGATGATTCCTTCTTTAGTGTGTTCTCAATAAGAAAAATGTTAAATAGGAAGCATAAGAGAATTGATCCTTTAAATACTAGTTTGCCTTACATGTTTGATGTGCCTTAAGGTAATTTTCTTTGGTGACTTTGTGCTTGATATGTTTTAACAATAAACAGCTTCCAACAATGGAAGTGAAACTGAGGCTTTGAGCAGCAGAGAAACGTAAGATACTATCATTATTTTAAGTAGAACTCTGCACTGAGCTAAGTAAGCTCCTCTGTGTAAAACTTTGATGTACTTTGTATACAGTATAAGTTGAATATATTTTCCAGCATGTTATCAATGGTTCTTGGTACAAATCAGTAAGGACAGCTTCAGAATAGCTTATTAAATAATTAGGATTTTCATATTTTGTATCGGTGTTATGGCATTCGGCTGTATATTACCTCATGTTTTCACAAAGGAAATTAACATTATAAATCTGTCAGACTTTTAAGGTCCTTTTTCTCTGGATTAAGTGTATGTTTGTTGAAAATTTTCAGATATTTCTTAAGTAGACAGGAAATGATAAATGTTATAGTGCTGCAGTGGATTAGTGTTGGAAATGGTTTTCCTTTCTCTTTTATTCTAGGTACCTTAAATTAATTTTCTTTGGCAGATCTCCGCCAAATTAGACTTTTTAGCTGACTTGTCCTATTATTCTAAAATACAAATTAGAAACTGCAGGCCCAAGGTTAAATGAAAGCAATTTTTAATAAGATATCATATTTATTTAATAAGGTCATAGTTATAACCCTATCTAGCATAATATTAATATTTTAATATGTCTAATAGAACATTAAAAGTTCTGCAGTATCAGTGAAAATTTCTTTATACAGTTCATGTATAAAAATATTTTTCATTTTCAAATTACTTATGTATGATGCTTGAATTGACTAAGTTGTAGCAGGAAGGATACAACACCAATAATAAATTTGCAACATACTTTTGAGGCCAAAATTGTAATATCTTTACAAAAATTAGTTGCAGTTTGTTTACTGCAATCACTGCTGGCAAATGTTTACTTGTTCAGAGACCACACAAATACTAACATGTTACTTTTGCTGGTTTATTTGGAAAATATTTAGTCATTTCTGATGGCATTTCTCTGAGAGTAATAGATCCTGCAGCTGTTTCCTCTTAAGTTAAATACCAAATATTTACATTCCTTGATTCTTCCAAATCTATGTTCTCACATACATATATGAAATTAGTTTCAAGGTATAGACAGAATAAAAAATACAAATCTTGTTCAATGAAGGCTACCTGCAAGCATTGGGGCACCCATGTGGTCATTGTGATTACAAATCAAGATGCAGAAGATATTTTAGATTGACTGATCTATCACATAGTTAGTGTGTTATATTCCTAATAGAAGACTGACCTTCTTTCAGTTATGACAGAAGATGATGCTGAATGTCATATAAAAATATGAGCATGACTTCTGTAGTCATTTTGTATTTGACATACATTAAAGCATAATGCATAGTCATGCTACTATGTCAGCTCTCTTCTGTAAAAAGAAACAAACACTGAGACAATTAGTTCCTTCACCAGGATATGCAAATCATTGTGAAGAATGTCAAGATTATTAGTTATAGGAGATTGCTTTACTCTTTCCTTTGGAGTTTATTGTAACACTATATATTATTCTGTTTTTTCAACATAATTCCTACACAGGCAAAGTTAACCAGTACAGTTACATTTCTCACTAACAAAGACAGTAAGACAGTTGTGTTCATCAGGTACAGTATGTAGCAAGACATTTTCCTCTGTGCAGCTTGATAGGATCTACATTACATCCAGCTACATAAACGTATAATTACACTCTATTATCTGCAATTGTGTTGCAGGAACCTTCTTACATCTCTGTTTTAACATGACTAAATATCAGTTTTAAACAACAGTCAACAAAGAAAAACTCCACTACTTTACGCATAACCTGAGCTCTGCTTTAAACATAACCCTTTTTTTCACCAGAAAAGAAAATAAAATGTTTTACAGGTGCTTTTATTTTAGCTTGTAGCTTAATTAAAGACTTGCATTTAGATAAAGTAAATAAACATATCAAGCTATATACTGAATCCTGCAATGGCTGCTAAGAAAGTATAAGGGAATTCCACTGACTAGAGGTCAAAAATAGTGATGGTATCCCTGAGCTACAAAACAAAAACTACAAGAACTACAAAGAAGGGGGGGTGGGGGGAGGGGGGAATCACTGTTTTCACTGATCTAATATCCTAAAAGCTACCTAGTCAAATTAACTTTTAACTCACCTCAAATATTTTCCTCTGGAAAGAAACGAAAGTTGGAGGATTTTAGATGAAGTGAAATGGAATAAATATGTATTTGAAAGGCGACAGAACTGATCTTGAAAATAAAGTTACAGACTGCAGTTTTATCAGTTCTAAGCAATGACTGTGACATTTACACTTTTCAAATTATTAACTATTTAATTACAAACATTGTAATTTCATTCTTTGATAGAATCTCTAAGAACAATGTCTGATATAAAAATTTTACAAAAATGCCATTACTTCCTTAAAAAAAAAGGGAGGCATTAAAACCTCCTTGTTTCTAAATAAACAAGGACACTGTGTATATTTTAAAAATCTACTTTGAAGTTATTTTTGTTAATAATACCTTGGAAAGATTCACTATTTATTTATCTAAACTGTGGAAGAAAAATCTCAGATATATCATTACAGCAAAAAAGACTATTTACTAAGTGTCCAAAGAAAGAGCAACTTTTTTAGTCATATCCAACTTCCATGTCTGAAGAACATTTAGGAGTATTTTTGCAATCATACATTTCTCCCTGCTGACAGCTCTCATCTACATGGGTCTGCCGAAAGTGTGACCATCGAAGCGTGTGGTAGAAGAGATTCATATAAGTCTCATAGAAAGAATGGCAAGTGAAACAAAGTGTTCTAGCAGGTATATATTTGAACCTTAGCCAGACCCTAAGGAAATATCTTTTAGATTATAAATATTCATATCTTCCCACTTATTTGTTACTTTTTTTCTGCAACAGAAGAAACAGTACCTTTTTCCAAAGAGGTAGTCTGCTGCAATATAAGCAAATCTCAAGTAAGAGTCATATTCTCTTCCCTGGACATGTCAACTGTGTTTTTATTTATGTCTCTTCAAATGTTAATAGTGAACTATCCCAAAAGATTTGTAATATATCTACATAAACAATGGTTACAGCTGTGAAAATAGCAAAGCTGAAAACAGATTTCACCTTACTGAACTAACTCTCTGAAGTTTAGGAAACCATTTGAAACTAGCTATCCAGAAGGCCTGTTTACGGCCAAGAAAAATATTTCTCAAAGGCATTTTGACATATCCCTCATTTGATGTCCCAGATAAGTAGAAAAATTCCCTGTCTGTAGTTACCATTCCTTCTCCATTAAGGGAGGATTTAGGCATTTTAAAAAATAAATCCTACATTTTGGAATATTTGTCAAATTTTTATTTAGCTAAAATTAGGTGAGATGAATGATAGGCGTAGAAGGTTATGGTGGAGGGTTGATATCTTTTTAATAAATAGAGAAAAAAATTGTTCTAAACTCGTGTCTGCTTCACAACAGTCTATCTGTGGAATACTCATACTTCAACATGGGTTTTTTGTTGTTTTGTTTTATTTTTAAGTAAAGTGCACAGTATACTTGTATACCTAAATCTCTGTATGTGACCAAAAAACTAGCAAAAGGAAGTCGTCTTCCACACCTTTGCATTGCATAATAGTGTCTGTTAAGTTATTAACTCAAAGAAAAAGGATGATCGTAGTAAACTTTTATGTATTTAGAATTAAGAAATTACAGTCTAGCATAGCATATTCCTATTAAAAATGAAATATTAAACACCTTAAGTTCTTTGGGGCCTGCAGAGTAAAGTTCACATTGTGGTGCAACACTAGAAGATGGTGCCAGCACATATGACAACTGCTGGCAATGGCATGGCATTACGTTGCTTTACAAACTTTTTAATCGATTTATTTCTGAATAAACACAAGGCACTGGCCAACTAGCTTGTTCTCACTAATTTCAAATTCTTGCAGCAAGCTTTAAGATGTGTTATCATCTCACAGCATCAAATGGCACCAAGATTGCAGTATAGTTCAGAATAGAAAGTTTATATTTGTCTTGACTTTCTGTTTCTTGAACTTCAGAATATTTTAAGTATTGTAACATGTATTGTACTGGAATGTGTGTTATGTTTGACTTTATATTTTAACTTAAATACAAGTGACACAAAAGTCCATGGTATAGTTATTTATGCCTCCATTAGTAATGACATATGTTTAAACATTTTTCTCATGAAATATTGTCGCAGTCCAGGCGCAAGCGTCTGTGCCGCCTCCCAAGAGGGAAGAGGATTGAGACATTTCAGAGTACAGGGTCGGTTTACCACAAATATATTTTTTGCAAAAACAGATTGTAATCGACTACTACTTTTCTCCTGCAATATACATAGTTGCATGGCAACTGAGACATTACTGGCCCTCACTTGGCAATCTAATTAAAAATGATAGAATGCCAAAATTTGACTGAAACATTAGCCTGCTGTCACATACATTCAATATTATTGAGAAAAAATGCTATATTCTTCCTACAGTATTTTCCTGTTTAACTCCACTGCCATGTGACTGAGCACACCGTAACAACATGTAACACATGAACTCTAGAAATTTCTTTATTTTAAGACATTCTTCCTTCTAGGAACAGCCAGGCTACTAGTCTAAATCTTAGACTAATTTTAACAAGTTAATTCTGTGAAAATTATAAGACTCTGAAAATTCACTTGCTTACAGTGCTTTGTTCCAGTGAAGGAGACCTAAGTAGGCAGTGTCATGGTGCAGAATGGATTAATAATTAATCAAAACATTGGACAGATGTGACAGAAGAAAATGATTTATTTTGTTAGTGGATGGAGATACCAGTAGCATCTCACAAAGATCACTGAGGGAACCTGTGCAATTCAACTAATTCCTAAAAGGGGTGAATAATAAAATGACAGTATGCTAAGCTACTAAATGTAAATCAGGACCAAGAGGAGAACTACAGGATTTCTTTCTAATACTGGAAGATGAAATTCATTGTAAATAAATGTAAAATGCTGTACTCTGGATGAGGTAAATCGATGCTAATGGTATATATGCAAAGGTGGGCTCTTGACTGACAGCTCAGATGAAAACTTGGAACTATAATAGATAAAAAATGTTGGCTTACTACTCAGCAGCTGTCAAAAATAATCAATTTAAAGCCAGGAACTATTGAGAAAGAAAAAAGGAAACAAGGGGATTTATGCCACGCTATGAACCCATGGTTCAGTAGCATCCTGATGACAGTGTGCACTTCTGTGCACTGATCCCTTCCATCCAAAAAAGAATTCAAAGGAATCTCTGAAGACATACAGGGAAAGGATGATAAAAGCAACTTGAAATGGCTTCTGTGCACTGAACAGTGGAAATGGAGGAACAGATGAGTAAAGGAGATATGAAAGAGGCCTTCATGGTCATGAGGTACAGTTAAAAAAGTAGAAATTCATTTTTCAATATTGTCCCTATGGGACAATATTAGTAGTGGGGTAGCAACGGCTAAAGAGGCTAATGGCTATGCTACGCTGTGGAAATTGATAACAGAGGCATTAAAAACTTTGAAGATAGAACGTGAAGCTGCTGCCTCAGTCTTTGTTGCGGTC
>JAVSBS010001690.1:0-12355 GCA_033124195.1 Coracias cyanogaster
TAAAAAAAAACAAAACGCAAACACCTACATAGCTACTTAGAACTAGCCAACTACAATAGCCCCTCCTCTCCCCGAGGTGTTATTGCTCAGGGCAGAGGCGAGGAAATGGTGACTGATGGAGCCGAGAAGGAAGCTCCGGTCACTGTCTGTCACCTCTGTCCCCGTACATATGGCACCGACCATGCACACCCCATAGATGTGACAACTTGCGCGTTTCCCTATGGCAAACGGGCCAAAAGCGTTACCAAGCCTCCATACCTATGGGTAGAGCCCACTTGCAGAAAAACCTTGCAAAGAAATAAGAGCAGTATGAAAGCGATCCAGGCTGGTGTTCTCCCTGCACGGCTAACATCTTATTTTCTGTTTTGAGGTTTTAGACATAAAATTTTATCTTTTCCAGGATGGAAAAGGAAGATGAGAAGCAAACCTGCGGTAGGGTGAACTGCAATATTTTAAAAAGGTGTTTCAAGAGCTGAATAACTTTCCAAAATGTGAAATCTCTGGGAACAGAAATACTCAATTGGCAACATCAATGAAAAACAGAAGAAATAGTATGGATTCTTGTTTTAAGTCAGACCTTTGTATTATTTTACCCTGATTTAACATTTATAGGCATTAGCCATTTTTCAGTTATAAAAAAGGATCGTTACAGCTTATTTCATTAACACTACTCAGTCGCAACTGGCATGAAACAACTTTTTTCATGTACTGACCACATAACCATAAGCTAATTAAAATTTTACTGCAGGACTAGCACAGCAAAGTCTCACAGAAATCACCAATACAGTCAAACAAGGGCACAAACCTACTGTGCTTGCACAATAATGTCTTTCACATTAAATAAACCAGCCTTTTCACATTTCACTTTGAAAGAATGGAGAAATGCTGTAATTAGGATGTGCTAACTCAAATGTTTGTGCAAGTTTAACCTTTTAAATAAAAACACAACTTCACTTGACACATCCAGGCTGTGTCTGCACTTCCCATTTCCTCCAAAGCCAAGATGTAACAGCACAGAGCATCCTGCCCACAGCCAGCCATCTGCAGAGCCGTAACAAGGAATGGATTTGCCCTCTGATTTATAAATTATACGGATGAGCACACTCAGGAAAACAAGCTAAAATGAATATGCTCTTAATAGTTTCTTTCTTTAATTAACACTTTGATTAACAGCTGCCAATTTATCTGGGGGCCTGACAGGACTGCAATCAGCTGAGTTTTTATTGCTCTTTCCCCCCTTTGCGCACTTTTGGGGAATTTTCAAGTTTCGCAGGGAAACGAGGTGTGAGCAAAGGCTGCCTCAGGCAGCCCCCAGCCAGGTACCCACACAGCCGGCCCTGTGGCAGGGGTTGTGTGGCTCCACGCCGGCCTCGGCAGGGGTTGTGTGGCACGGCTTGGTGTGGAGCTCATCGGTTTGCCCTGGTCATGATGAACTTGCCGCCTGTCTGCTCCTGGAGTCGGGCCAGTCTGCTCCGGTGACATTTCAGCAGGGCTCACCCGGGCCGCTTGCAGCACTTAATCCCTCGCCGGGGGATTATCCACATCGCTCGGTGTGCACCACTGAGGGCGCACAACACCCGTAGGCAACGCTGCCGTCCATGCTGGGCCACCTGCCACCACTGCTGGGGCTCCAGGCCAGCCTCAGTCACCCTGCAGCAAACGGATGCCCCCCAGGCCTCTGGCCAGCCTCTACTTTACCAACAAGCCTGTTGCTGACTATGGACGCTGGAGCCAGAGGTGGCATTGGCACCGGTCGGATATGGCCATGGCAGGTCCACGTTGGGACAGTTCCCCTGCAGCTGCATCGCCCGGTCTGGGGGCACCCAGCATCCCTACAGCTGCAGCTCCTTGGGCTGTTGGTGGCCCAGGGGACATGGACTCTGCCACTCTCAGAGCACAGGAGGACACTCCCAGTGCCCGTCTCCAGCAGCAAAAATTCACTCCACTATCTACTGTTCTGAACATCCAGATAGGTCTCAACATCCCAAATTTCTAGACTCTGAGGTCTGATTTCCACCCAAACTCAATGCATGGATACTAAAATCTAATTTTTATCAAATTACTAATTTCTGGACCATTTCATAAGTAATCACTTGTAAAAATTACAGCATATCTGCTGACAAGAAAGGAACAGGAAGAAACAGCTTATGAATTTTGTTCTTGTCTTAAACTACCACAATCAAAAGCTGAAATTTCTGGAGTTTCCTCACTTACCAAATTACACCCAAATTATTTTTTAAAACCAAGAAAATAAACTTTTTCACTAAAATTAAAAGTTGCCAAGAGGAAAGGCAGTTGGCCTGTACACACGTCTTTGTGTATTTATATCAGTGTCTTAGTATATGGCTTTCATGTCACTAATAAGGGTTAAACAGAAGCAGGGATCACTGTTTCAGCAGACTGGGTTTTGTTTGGGTTTTTTCTATTTTTAAAGGAACATGGAGAAACCTGAAGACTACTGCTCCCATTAGCAAGCTTAGAAATGAATCCTGAATCCTAAACCACAAATACTAAATACTAACTTGTCTGTGTCTAGGCACTCAAAATACAAGACAGCAACCAGCTTCTCTTTTACTCTCAATTTCACCAGAAGCTGACCACTCAAGTCACCTACTCATTAATTGTTAAGGACAACTCAGGAATACAAAGACATTTCCTTGGGTTGTGCTGTTTTAAAAACACATCTCCTTCCATAACTAAAATTAGTACCAGCGGCATGCATGGTTTTGGAGGAATTGTTTCTATTATACACTCTTCTACTTGACACCCATAATTAAAACTGGGTACGTCTCCAACAGATTTTAGTGGTTCACAAAATTCTTGACTTTTAACTGCTATGTGGGGAATGAGCACCGATGTATTTGTCTTCTTAAAAACTAGAATTTATCCTTCTGTAGCCTTTGATTTTTGGCCTACTCTCATTTTAGGACCAAGAGGGAAAGTAGCTTCTATTTTGTTGCTTATTCCATAAATAAACTGACCAAGATCAGGCAATTTAATTCCCATGTGGAACAATACAGAAAGCTGTCTTCCTTCTGCGTTAGGAGTGAGGACAAAGAACCCAATTGCTAAGAAACTCCAGCAGCTGGGCATCAAGGCAGGAGCAGGAATGGAAGGGAGAGGCATGACGGGACATTCACACAGGGAGAAAACGGCACCGGCCCACGGGAAGGCACACAATGGCCGGGAGAATGCCACGGGATTTTATGCCTGCTTATGTTACAGCAGCAGCATATACACCAACTGTCTCAATCTGCGCGTTTGTTTTCATTTACTGTTTTCCAATGACTGAAGACTTCTATGTAACTTTATATGGTAAATGTTCATGGGGTTTCACCTTGAAAAGGACTGTGCATGTGCCACAGTTAAACCACATGCTGCAAGTGTACCTTGACAAATCCAAAAGTAATTTTACTTACTGTAGTAAAAACAATCTGCTCTATAAGACCATGAAATGGTGAAGTTCTTTTCCTGGTACTAAGTATCGCAAGAGGTTTTAAGTTTTATTTTCTATCAACATCACTTAAAGTCTTTTTAAAAAAATACCACAAACACCAACAACATTGGATTCAATATAAGCACTTACACCACCAGCTAATACCCGAGTTCAGAGGCCTAAAGCCAGCCTCTCAAGCTGTGATAGTACCTTGTGCTGATACACATGCAAAGGGACATACACCTGAGTCACTGCTCGTTTCCAAGGAATGAGGCTGAAGTGAGGAGACTCCTGCTCTAACGTCAGAAGGATGGTGCAGGCAGGGCAGAAGTGAGAGAAGCAGTTCAATATGAATCACTGCTGAGATTTTTCAGGTCTTTGGTATTGCAAGATCATCCAGGAAGGACAATTTTAATTGTGTTGAAACCATTGTAATGGAAGAAAGTTTGCTTTCTACTGCTTAAGATAATAAAGAATAGCATCAACCCCCCTCCTTGTTCATGTGTTACATGAACACAGGTAACATGAAAAGATAACTTCCATCATTTGTGATGCTGTCACTATGCACACACATACAGTAGCTTCCTTGTATGAATGAGTACTGCACTACGTTATGAAAAAAAATTCACATGATTCTATAACCTGAAGTATTCCACACATTTTGCATTGCCAAGAAAATTGTTTTTAAGACTGGCTAGAGCATTTTTCATCTTTTACTTACATTATATCTTCCTGGCTGATGTTGTGAAGTGAGATAAATGCAGCTCTACCACATCTCCTTCCACTTGTCTACATTTTAGTGTTCTGTATTTTGAAACTAGGTTAACTTTCAGGAAACTGAAGAGTTGGACTTGAGATGGTGTGCCTTCCCACCCCCCTGCAGGGAGAGTTCCTGAAGACACTGGAGTTTATCAGCATTAAAATTAGCATTCAGACAGCAAAGTCAGGGGCTCTCAGTACTCTTACAGAAGGAAGGAAGGAAGAAAGATCTTCACTGGTTGGTCATCATGTGCACACCCCAGCCTAGCTGTGGCATGTGTTAAACTGACAGGCAAAAAAAACCCAAACCAAAACCAAGCAAAACATGACATGAAACCTGAAGCTATGTATGTGCACAGAGCAGGTTGGAGGTGTTGCAACAGGAGGGAGAGCGATGGCAAAACACACAGGACAAAGCCACAGATGACCAGGCTTCACTATCTCCACTGCACATGAAACAACTCATTTATCCTTTCTCAAAATTCAGCAATCTCAGGCACCAATTTCACAAGCACTGGTAAAAGCTGGTGTGAGCTAATAGTGCCAGAGCAAAAAGTGCTCCTGCCCTCTCCCGCAGTCCTGACCACTCAGTCTGAGCCTTCGCACCATCTGCTCTCTCAGTAACAAAGAGCAAAACCATCCCTTCAAAGAACTGACAGTCTCACAAACCACAAGCCTTCCTGTGCCAAAGCCAGCAATTAGCAGAGCGAGGACGAGCAAGAATTAGTGTGACTTGATCCCAGGGAACGGGCTGGAGGCCTAAGCAACTGGGGATGACAAAGACCTGGGTTGTGTGCTGCAGTGAGGATTAGTTTGCCAGTTCCTAGAAGTTTTGAAGAGATACATTAAAAAAAAAAAAAAGTAGACTTCCAAGGAATTTAATCTGATTTATATCAACATTGCATAAACTGGGCTTGCTTACACTGCAGCCTGCTTATGTTTACATTTAGTACCATTTAAAAATGGTTTTGTTGTAAATATTTTGCTTTGAAAAGATTGTTTGGTTAGTGGCTACTATTATTATTCTTCCTGGAAGGAAGAGAATGATGGGCCTTGAGCCAACTTCAGGCTTCTTAAAGCTGATCAATCAAGAACTCCAGCGTGGTTACTTGGAAAATCAACTGTGCTGCTATGAGGGGATGGACAGAAAGAACCCTGCCCATTATACGCCATCACGAAACCAGCCTTTGTGAACAGAGCAGCAAAATAATATAAAAAGTGGTGCTACTTACTTGTATTTAAGGCTTTGTGTATCTTTATTTCCAAAGCTGGAAACAAGTGTTTTCAAGTACCATCATGAATGAAATTCACAGAACCTCCCAAATAAGAGTTTGAAATCAGTGGATTTTTCTCTCTAGCAGCTGCCACTTTGGAGAGCGTCTTACGCGCTACAGGAAATACAAATATATTGGGCAAGATCTCTGGTCTGGGTGTTTTCTATTCCAAGTGGACAAGCTTAGAAGTTCCTCAGGTTTCAGAAAAGTAGAGCAAGTCCAAAATAAAATAGATGACTGAGTACAGAGGAAAAACTTGACAGGCTTGTTGGTGCGCAATCGAGTGACAGCACTTTACAGCTTAGTATCAACTCCACTTACACAACGTGCTTGTTTATACCAAGAACACGAAATATAACTGCTACCCATACAGCACGTGTGTGCACAGACAGCAAAGGCTTCTATATAGACTTATGCCATTTCCCAGAACTAAAACCAGAAAAAGACAGTTAGTACATTAGATTTCAAGTGTACAGCCACAGCTACTATGGCCCACTGCCACCTGGACAACTGGTAGAGGACAGAGGAAACTGCAAGCAGCCCAGGAGCTTGTCAGGGCTTTCAGCCCGCCCTAACTATCTGCACAGCCTCAAGCCTCCCAGGATACATTCCTGTGATCACAGAAAAAGGTGATGGCTATTGCCCTAAAGGTCAGTACCCACCCTCATTCAGAAGACTGATCAATCCTATGGAGAGCTGGACTGAGAAAGGCACTGGTCACTACCAAATTTAAGTGACACTAGCTGTCATCCTCACTCTGTGACAAGCAAGATGTGAGCATCAAGCCTTGCAATACTAGGCACGTGTATAAGTTTACATCATTTCTACAGCTATCAAAACAGTCACAAGTATTTTCAGAAGCTGGCTGATGGTTAGGTTTGTGAGCCACACAATGACCTTTGGTCAAAGAGTACATGGCACTATGATGGGGAAGGGACTAAACTGTGGCCGTTTTTGAAACCATTCCTTTGACCTTAGAGGCCAGGAGAGGACCAACATGGCTTGCTTGCAGGCATATACACAGTCACATGTGGCTTGTCAGAAGCTGCAAGCCAAAATGAAACCGAAGCAAATGAGTGCTAGCTAGTCCCATGCCAATGATGAGAAAGGCCAGAACCTTACGGAGTACTGTAAAGCTTCTCATTAGGATCTAGAAAAGTGAAAAAAAAAAGAAAATAGTTTCTTCGCTATGTCCACACTAATAAAGCAGAACATCGAAGCGCTCAGCCTATGAACTCAGATGAAGACTTCAGCCACACAGTAGCAAATTAGACACTGCCAATTTTCCTCTTAGCAAGGAGGGGAGCCGTGAATTCCAAGTGAATATCTACGGACAATAATGAGCAGCTCTTCAAACTATCAAAGCATATAATGCAAAACTTCTGATCAGCTCAAATCCAGCTCTTCAAATAATCCACAAGCATCTGAGAGCTTCAGGCTCAAAGGTGCAAGGGCACACTGAAAGGGGTACACCTTCTACCTAACCCACAGAATTAGCCGCAACACACCACAGAAACTAGGGCTTTTCCCATCGCCAGACATGACAAACAGGTTCTTTGCAACTGGTGGGGTCACGCATAGAGGACACGGCACAGTACAACTTCTGCCTGGGGGAGAGAGAAAATCCTACAGGGTAAAAAACAGAAGAAGGTGATCTGGCTAAAAGAGAATGCTTTGAAAGACTTCTCTATATAGAATTACGTGTTACGGATTTTCTGACAATCTTGCCAAACAACAAGGAAAAACTCAGCTATGTAGCAACTGCTTCAGGTCTCCAGGAGCCTGGTCTAATTGCATCCTTTACAAAGCCGTGTGAAGAGCGAGAGTTTCATACCAACATGGGCAACTCATTACCTGGGGAACAGAGAACAGAAAAGAGGACAAGAATCTCTTGATGATGGCTCTTCCTTCTCTAACACAAGCTGGGGAGACAAAATGTAATTGCAATCTTTGTAGCTAGCAGTGCTCTCAGACATTGCAGAACTTGTAGGAGGCAGCGGAGCAGGCAAAGTTTATCAGGAGTTTAGTTACTAGACACCGATTGCTTTTTCTCCTACATTGTTTTGTTACTGTTCAAAGGATTAACCTATTGCTCTGCTGCATGATAACTGGAGGAATATCTACACAGAGTAAAAATATTGATTTTCTACACAAGCACTACATTATGGGTTTGCGTTATCAACAGCAGATAATAGGATTGGAAGTATTTTGGCTATTACTGCCTGAGATAGCTAATTATGGCCTTTTTAGTCAATAATAGTACCACAGACTTATGTAACATTTTGTATCATTTTTATCTATTTGTTCTTTTCTACATTTTAAAAAAATATATTTGTAATCTTTTTCAAGTTTCACATTGTCATGGGGCTTTTATAGAGCTGTGTACTGCAAGAACTAATCCACAGCTGCTATTGAAAAGCTGTTTGAATCTTCATTACAGGTAGACACAACACAACGTTTAGGAACCTGAATTGACTTCAAGGCCATTTATGTTATTTGGATATAATTATTTAGCGTGAAACTGAATTAAGCCTAATGAGGAACTTAAAAACTTGGCATTAACTGTGCTCCTAAAAGGTTCAGCCTGCAGTTACTGTTTTTTTTTTTCCAACTTCTTACATAAATCACATGGTTATTGATAGCTATTCATCAAGAAACTCACAGGTTTCATTGTATACAAAGTGCTATACACTCCCTCTTCTGGTAATATCTTAAAAACACAGTTTCTAGATTTTATGTGGATCAAATGTTAGATTTTAAGTGTATCATATTGCCTTGACAAAAAACACCAAAGCAGTATGATGTCAACGCCTGCAAGTTTGTTTTTAAAAAGCCAGCAAACTGATCAAGAAGTAATAAACAACGAGAAATCTACTTGATGTGATGTCTAAGTAAACCTGGTAGCAGCTACTTTTTAGCTGTGCCTAAAAACAAGATGTTATTGATTCCTTTTAATATAAGAATAATATTGTCTCAAGTTTTTCCAGAAGCACACCACTCACATACATGTATGGTTACTGCTCAGTGCACTACTGCTGTAGGTGAGAATACAGCTCTCGGAACGCTGCCTACTGTTCCCGAGGCAGCAGATGAGGAAGTTCCTACAAAACACTGTTGCTATGTAGCGCCAACATAGATAAACTCTCTTCCATGTAGTACACTACCTCCTTCTCTCTGCATTTGTAGAGAGCTGGTGGGCATTCCTCTTATTCTAACAGCTGCTGAAAGCTTCACATACATCCTACTCTCTAAGTATTATTTAGAGTACTGAAAATGAGAATTTTTAAACAAACTGAAGAAGTCCAGCAGGAAACAGTAAAAGGGATGTCCAAGAAAAGAAAGATAAGATGACCTGTTAATAAGTGTACATGCATGCATATCTCCACCTCTTCCCTTCGTGGTCAGTGCCTGATAAATCCAGAAGAGGTATCTCGAGTAGGACACTGTTGTTCCCCTCCACCAAAACATGCAAAATCCAAGAATGCCATGATGTTACACAAACCACACTAATAGCAATGCTGCCAAAACATTAAGAGAGGAAAAAATAGTGAAAAACCTTTTGTTTGCTTTGCCCTGTTAAAAACTTCTCCTTATTTCTTCCACTTTTCCCACTCAGTACAGAGTAATAAAACCAGTACTGTACCTACTTCATTCTCTCTACTCCAGGAACATTCTCCCCTACCCTCCTTACTTAAATGAAGACCATAAGGAGGTAGCTATTTCTTTTTAATATTCATTTCACTTCGGTTCCTTGTTTCATAATTTTCCTTTTTAGCTATTCCCCCATGTCCTCTCCTTCCATTCCTTGGACACACAACTACCCAGACTGCAAACCACTTGATTCTAGCTGTGCTGAGCCAGCCCTGCCAGAGCTGCCACCCTCCTGCCCACACGAGCTGGGCACTGCTCTGTGCTGGGAGCAGTGTTGTCTTGGCAAAAAAATTAATATGACTGATGGTTAATGATGAGATTTCCTATCTGACCTTTGTAGCTGTGCATGCAGAGAAAAAGAGACTATATGCAAGTCTTCTCTCTTCCAAATGCGGCAGTTGTTCAAGAGCTGGCTGGTGGGATGAGAGGGTACAGTCTGTGCAACTTGAAACTATGTGCTCTCATGAAAAAAAAAAAAAAAAAAAAGGCAAAAACCAACCCAAACGAATTTCTTCGTGACTGTTCAATACTGAAGATTGTTTTACAAGCTTCCCAGAATACTTCTCCTTAGAATCACAAAGCGCTGTGGTGTTCATCCGAGGTTTGCAGTTCTTGGAATAATCTATACAGTTCAAGAGAACACATAGTTCTCCCCCCAAAATAAATGAGCAAGTCCTTATAAATAATTGATCTGCATGTGGTTAGCTTTTGAAATTAAACTACTTCCAACCCCACCATCCAACACCAAGTTCACATCTTGATGGCTCTGACACATTCCCAACTCTCCCCTCTGCAGTAGAAATCCTGCCCTTTCCTACTCTGATTCAGGCTTCTTCCACCTCCCCAGCTCTTTAATGAGTTGCAGCTTCGTTCTTCCGCTCTCAGCTTTGGGCTGCGTGCCAAACACTGCGTGCCCATGGCCTGCCCTCGCAACACACACCACCTCCTCTGGCTGAGCTCCAGCCTGAAGGAGTGGCTCAGGCATTAGAAAGAGCCCTTTTAGCTGTGAAGGAAACCTTCCAAGGATGTGGAGCACGTAAGCTGATGCAGAGCGGCCTTCCCTGAACCTGCAGGAAACCTGAAACGATGGTTATGAGATCTGTGTTCTGCTCCATGTGCTGTCTCATCATTCAAAATGAGTTCTGAATGATGAAAATTAACACTGACTTTTAGATCAGTTAACTTTCCCACTGTCAATTATTTTTCATTGTAGATCTGATGCAACTATCACAGCTGGCTTCTTCCACAGTGAAGCTGTAGTCAAATATACTCAACAGCTCCTTTTTTAATAGAACTGCTTGTTCTCCTTAGATCTTACTCTAATCTATTGATCAACACTAACTTTCTCCTTCTTGCTGAACAACTATTTCTGTAAGCGACAGCGAACGTGGCACTGATTCCTCTTTTCCCGCAAAGATAAAAATATTTGTTGTTCTTTCTTTACATTTGTTCTTCCCCCATCAATGTTTACCTTGAAAAGGGAGCAGTCGGTCCCAGTCTCCAACTACCTGGCAAGGAGATCACTATAAAAGAGCAGAGTTTTTCATGGAATCCTTGTATAATTTTGCACATTAGACTTGTTTTAAAGAATAGAAATTTAAAAATGTATATGTATTCTCTATTCAGTCAGCAATAAACCACAAGGTCTTCTGTTACAGCACAACAGTATGAAATTCAGTTCGCGCTAACCAAAGGCAGAAAAAGCCCAAAGGCACACCAAAGCACTTGAAGTTTGTAGTATTTTAGCACATAGGTGCTGTAGGTAGAACAACATGAGCTACACAGTAAGCAGTAAACAGAACAATTTCGTTCTTAAATCTGAAGGTGAACAATCACATCACCTTTTTTATTAGCCAACACCTAATTGCTTTATGTCTTCAACCAGAGCATGACAAATCCATCCACCCACCAAAAAGGGGGAAGTTTTACTAGAAAACTGCCATCAACTTCTCAGACTCCCTAGGCTTTCATGTAACAAAGAGACCACAGCCATCATGCTTACAAAAATAACCTTTGGCACATGAACCGCTTGTGATGCTACTATTAACCGCAGCGCCTAACTTCATCACTCCTTAAAATCTGTGTGGCACATTTGGTGTTTAGGTAATGGCTCTGGGGTACCTATTTCAAAGCTCAAAATATATTTACAGAGTTTCTTTCCAGGTGGCAATACTTTCTTATTTATAGGGTGCATTCTTTGAAAGTAACAAAATAATGAGCTGAAAAGTTTTTTGTTTGGGCTTTTTTTTTTTTTTTCTCTGAAATGAATCCTGTGCTGACCTCTGAGCCCATTCCCTTCTGGGAATATGCCAAGACGATTCTTGCAAAAGCTACAGAATTTCACAAATCTCTGCCAAGAAATTAAACTAGTTGTTGCTGGACTCAGAGACTAAGAACCAACTGCTGGAATCCGGATTGTGCGAACTACTCTAAGAGGACTGTGTATTTAAACAGAAGCTGCTGAAGCTGCCAATGATAATTTGTTAAATCATATACATTAACCGGAGCCATAATATGCCAAATGCCACCTGTGCATGTTTGGCAATATGCTCGGCAGATTGCTCCAGCACATCTGTGACACACCACATAATAATCAAGTTTTATTCTGGCTATTAGACTACTACAGAGGATTACTGATACCCAAGAAAATTCTTATGCTTTGTATAAAACACTTTCATACTGCTTTAAAAGGACATTAGTGAACAGTGGACACTTAATTACTGAAACAAATTGCTGGCTGCCAAAAGTATGCAGGCCATAATGAAGGCTTATCCCTCCAAAATGCGGATGAGCTCAGGCAATCTCCTACGAGGGGGGAAAAAAAGAAAACAAAATAACCCAACAAAAACCAAACAACCCCCACAAAAAACACAGCCCACAATGCAAAAGAAAAAACCCACCAAACAACAGCTCCCCAGCCCTCAGGTCCAACAGCTTTGGAACAAGATTCAGTATATTCTTTTCCTATCTGCTTCAAATGCTGCCTTGTACAGATGCTTTACCCTTGACTTTGTAATCCACGCAAAACACTCTCTATTCTAAACAAGCAATATCTGCACAACTTTGAAAAATAAAACTTAAAAATACTAAATACTGATGTTAATTTTTCAGAAGAAGTAGCTGCTGCCAAATTTGAGGCAACAGAAAGAGGGTAGGACAAATTTATATTCAATTCACAGTATGCCAGAAGAACACAAATACATTACAGGAACTGTAATACTTAAATTACATATGA
>JAVSBS010001691.1:0-32668 GCA_033124195.1 Coracias cyanogaster
AGAGAGATGCTAGGAGAAAGGTTGGACTTGATGACCCTGAAGGTCCTTTCCAACCATAATGATTCTGTGATTCTGTGTGATTCTGCTGAGATACATTTTTATGGTACTGTTGGTATCTTCTGGACAACCTATTTGGAGGGTGAGTCCAACAGGTTCTGGTTTTGGGATATATTCCTCAGTCTTTCACTCAATGTATTAAACTATCATATAAGGATACAATACAATGAAAAAGTGAACAGCAGAGGGTACCTCAAATTGCAGAGCATACAATCACTAAAAAAATCCTAGTAGTTCTGAAGAGAAGCTCATTTAACTTGAATGATAAGGGACTGCATTTTGGAAGAAATCAAGTGTTTGAAGACCACACAATAATTGGCCAAAAAATTAGAAAATAGAGATTAGGTGAAGAAATCTGTGTAGGTCACAGGAATATTTAAAAACAAACAGTTAAAAGTGACCTCACAGTCGTCCTCTACCAACTGTGAAATAAATATTTCTGATAAAATGTTATCAGAAAAAAGGTCAGAGAATTATGGCTCACTATACTATGAAGCTCTTTTACAAGCTTGTCAAAGAAACTCTAATTTCCTTCATGAAGTATTTGCTTACTTCACAAGATAAAAGCAATATTCAAGGCCTCATGGCTTTTAAATGTTTTTCTAAAAAAGAAGTTATGAAGTTTAGAAACCTGTATTCAGGTATCCAAAACTGTCAATAGTTGTAAATAGAAGCTGAGCTTTCTGTCTGAAGGACATGGAAGTCAATTCAAGTCTATTCCTGCATGCTGGGTAAGATAATTAAAGCATATTTGTATTTTAATTTAGTATTGTATTTATTTACAATATTGTAATTTAACATTTTACAAATTGTACTATTTGTATTTGAAGACAGTTATTTTTTAATTATTTAACTGGTTTGACCACCATGGATTGGAACTATCTATTCTAATTTGGGAATGATTTTATAAAAATCCTAAATAACAATTTAGCACCATTCAGAGGGATTCAGGTCTCTTCTAATGCCTGACAGCAGCATACAAAGCAGAAGTCAGAAGTTTTAGTTCTGACCCATCCTGCGAGCATCACTTGATAACTGCATTAGCCTATATAAAATTGAAATGACCCTTTAATTAAATGAAAATAAATACAAGATCTTATAGGAAGTCTTAGTTTCCTCTATAAATCACTCAATCTAAGCTGGTCTTTCAGAAACTGCATCATTAGCTAACACTATTTAGAGCATAAAAGTCTATGCTGACAGAAACTTCCATGCAAATACACTCTGGTTTCCCTGACAGGGCTTCATAGGGCAGTAGGTGGCATAAGAACAGCTCTGCCAACTTGAACACTTCAGTCATGTCCTTTCCTGGCAGCTTTCCACTCTGTATTTTATCCTCCAGGGGAATCTGCTCAGAAGCACCAACAAACTGGAATTCCTGATGATCATGCTCAGTCTGAAAAAGCTTATTTTTATTTTTTTATGAGAATGATTACAATCAATACAGATCTTGCCTTGCAAGTGCAATTATGTAGCAGTGGCAGAATCTCCGCTGCCACCCACACTGCCTTACAGGATCCTTACTCAAAAGATAACATACTCCTTGCAAGGTGTGTGTGACATTTCTTAACGACATACACTGAGAAGTTGTGGGTTCGTTTTTTTTTAAATTAACATTTGTTAGTTCTCCCTTACTCACCCTCTCTTCCATCGAGTGAGAAATCATCAAGGAGATATATAACGAATGATACAGGAAGCAACTGCCAAAACGTTTCAGTGTGAATTGAACTGACAGATCAGAAAGTAGAAAATCCTTTATAGATGTCTCTTGTAGAAAAACTAGTGCATGCAGATTAGAGTGCCCCAGTTTCTTTGCAGTGGAAGCTCTCTTCAACCACCTTTTTCCAAATTAGATACTGCCTTTCTCACTAGCAAAAAATCCTAAATTCCAGCAAGATTTTAAAAGGATTTGGTTCAGCAGCTAAATATAAGGGTACTATACTTATCTGATACTACAAAATTTTGTGTTTGTTTTTCACTCCGAACTCTATGACTGCTTCCACTCTAACACAGGGAGTGTAATCCACAGGCATACAAATACAAGCTAACCAAAATCTGATCTGGTTTAACAATCTCTTGACTGGCAATTACATTCCACAATGCTGTAAAATTAGAAATACCAAAAAGTCATCCATTGAGGGAAAAACCCTTAATTTCCCTTTAAAATCTCATTCTGGTTTTTCATTCTGATCAAATGCTGTCCAGCGCGAAACAGCGATGAGACAGACCCGGAGAAAAGACAGGACAAGTAACATAATGCAAGAAGGCAAAAAATGAAGGTGACTGAAATTTAAAATTAAACTGTGTACTTCACAGTTTATACAGTTGAAGTTACCTCTAGGAAGGTATTTTGGGTTTGCTGGTTTTGCACCTTATATACAACCATCTACAAAAAGGAAGACAATTTCAAGGAGCAGCAAGGGCAGGCTGTTCTGTAAATGAAAATGTGGCGGCAGCCCAAAGTCACAGCAAGCCAGGCAGAGCTGTGCCCTCAGTGACAAAGGTGCAGTCCTGCAGGACCCAAGCAAGGCATACAGGGCAGGTCCAGTGATGGGTACCAGGTTTTGCCAACTGTTCAGACTGTCAGGCACATCTGTAGTGATGGGGCAGGTCTGGGTCAGAATCAGCATCAGAATCAGGAAGGTACAAGACAGGACACAGGCACACCTGCAGCATAGCTCAAGCAGAGGTCAAGACTGAGAATCAGAGCTTAAAAGCAGGCCCCTGGCAAAGAAGGGGCAGGTGCCTGCTAAGGATTCTCAAGGCTGCAGAGCTGTGCCAGATCAAAGGTGGCCCAGATGCCCAGTAGAGGGCTTCTGCTCAGAGCTTGACAGTCAATGGCATTTTGTAGGTAAAGAATTAGTTAGACTCATGAGGGATGAGATGAACTCCCATTTTTGTTATCAACCTGCAATGTAATTCGCAAGCAAGTATATTTACTGCTTTGTTTCTTCTCCCTGCCCTCAGCCTGTTAAATCACACCCTCTCTCACACGGCACCTCTTACCTACCTGTCTGCATGCTCAGTTACAATGGAGTCAGGTGCTAAACCACAAGCAATAGCGATACCGTTCCTCTCCCCGTACTAAGTTTGGAGACAGAAAAGGTTCACATTCAAGAGCACAACTCAAAGAAAAAAAAAATGCACTTCTACCATATGTTCAGAAAAACCCTTATGAATTTCATTACTCCAAAATGAACTTCATGCATCTGCAAGATTCTAATCTCCAGAGAACAAAGATCATGACGAGTTTTAAATAAGGGTTTCTAATTATCAGAGTACAAAGACAAGGTCAAGCCTGTATTATACATAGCTTTTCTTTTCAAGGACAACACAAATAAAAAGAAACAAAAAAGAAACCTACTTCTGCACTGCAAATGAATAGAAAGAATCTCTATCTACAGGCTAAATTTTCCAGAAAACATCTGGCACTAAACACAGAAATTAAAATAAAACTCGTCTCTAACTATAATGGTGCTAACAAAATGTTTTAAAATGGATTAATATTGAATGTGGTAAAATTCCCAAGATTCAGTTTAGACAAAGAGCAAACATTTCTCAACAGAACTACTATAGTGTCTGAGGAAGGGATGTTGCAAAGAATGAACACTGCCTGTCTCTCTCAAACTATTTAGCTTTTGGTATTTTTCCATGGATTCTAAAAGCAGCAGTCACTTGGGAGAACCATGTATTGATGAAATACACAGAACCGGATACTTACACATTTGACTGCCTGATGGAAGAGAAAAATGATTAAGGAAAATCTCAAGAGGGCAAAGTCACAGGTGTGAAGAAGTGGTCCTGACAGTTTCAGATGAAGTAGTTTTGGCACTTAAGATATCTTTTTAGAACTAGAAGCACATGTTTTAAAACAAAAGTAAAATTTTGTGATAATCAAGTAAGAATGCCATGCAGTTGATACATCATAATTCATTTCATGTATTATAGAAAAAGAGAATAAAAAAGATCTTAGTTTGAGTTTGTTCTAAAGTTGCTATCAGTCGTTTTGATATAGATAAATAAAGATCCCTATTCAACATGAAACACAGAAAATACTGTTTCTAAATGACTTGTTACCCTAAGTATTCTTAGATCATTTCATTCTAACAAGACAGAAAGAGCTAAGCAAGACTGACTTTGATTGTGAATTTCAAAGACATCAGCATTTACTAAATTTGAGGCAAATGGTGCTTAGGGAATCTCAGGCATGCATTGAGTGGGGGTCAGCACTGTCACAGTTCCAAAAGTTTTAACTTAGCCCTGAGTCTTCTTTACATCATTAAAAAGTATATTGTTTGTGAACAAAACCAGAACAATAGAAAAATAGTTGTTTAACTTTATCATAGTTTGTCACAAAAATAGGTTATCATTATTGCTGTTATCTGTATATGATGAAATTATCTAAGCAACATTAAGAAACTATGAAAGACTTACATGCATGTAAAGGTAACATTCAGGATAGGAAGCGTGGAAGATGACGTTAGCTGGCCTCTTAGAATCATAGAATCATTTAGGTTGGAAAGGATCGTTAATATCGCGTCCAACCAATAAGCCAGCACAGCCAAGCCCACACTCTAGCTAATTAGCACAAGGGGAATATCAGGCAAAGGCCTGGTATGGAAGCGCTGGGAAATCGTCCACATGACTGCAGATTGCCACATTGACTGTGGTACACAGAACAGTTCCGTGGCACAGCTGTAACAGAACTAATTTCTATTTGGTGATTTGCTTTCCATTAGCCAGAAAACACAAAAGCATTGCTTACAGTTGTTATCTCTTGATTCATTATTGGAACAGAAGACCAATGTTGCCAGATACTGAGGTACCACAAAGGGGCTCACTAGAACTAAACTTGGGGTGCATATGTAAAAAAAAAGCATACAGTGCTTTTAAAATGTCACTGAGGATCCCCTTTCCTTTAACCTTACTGTTCCACCAAGTGATCGTGCAACACTGAGTGGATCAGATAGCAGGTACTGTATGCATGGACATTGAGTCTTCTGTGCCTGTCTCATTCTCACCAAAACAATTTTCTTTCTAAATTACAATGATGAAGATTAGGAATTCTGAGTGTGAGAGAAGCAACATTAGCCTAAAGGAAGATTTTAAAGGTGGATTTTCTTCTTGCGGCTAGCAAATATCTAGAAATGTTTTGTTGCTGTCTGGTTAGACAATATAATCAAATGTTTTTTTCTCAACATGCAACAAAACATCACAAGCAAAACTTTCCTAATTCTGCCTGAAAAGAAAGCTCTTTCACTAGAAAAATGTTTTCAATATCATCTTAGTGAACATATAAGCCTGTCACTTTTTCAAGATCAGACACTGTATCAGCCCCACTAAAAAGTGCAAAAAACTATCACTGTAACCATAGTAATTTCTGGAAGGGCTCCTGGGTTCAGCTTAGGGGCAGGAGGAGTGAGGGAAGGGAGTCAGCATGCTCTGGGATGTTACAGGTAACACCCACTTCCCACTTCAGCTACTTCGGAACACTCCCAGCCACAAGTGGGCAACTCAGTCACGTGAAACGCAGGAGTTCATAAACTAGACAAATGACTTTGAGTACTCTCGGACTGACCCTGATTCTTTCTATACCTTGATAAAATTTCATGGATTGTGATCCCATAATGTTCTGTTTCCAGAGCCAGGCAATATAAGCTAGGCACTGCGCACCATAATCAAGGATTGTTCAGGTACTGAGCAGCTGCGTTTTTTATTAGTGTCAATAACATTGGCTGTAAATGTTTCCAGTCCCATCCACATTTTGTCAACTCATACAATAAAAATACCTCTTGAAATTGTTGCTGCTAGAAAATCAACCACTGAAATGGTATAACTAATGGTAGACAATAGTTTCCTGCAAGAAAAGGGAAGGTGTACGGACAGGGCCAGACTTGAAGTGACAGGCATCTGTGGCACTTTTTTACTTGCTTCTGTAGGGGTGAAACAAGGCCAGCAACAGATGGTGCTCAATAGTCAGTTCCATGTACTTCAGTTCTATGGGCTCAACAGATAAAGGGGTTTTTGTTTGTTTGTTTTTATTTATTTTATAAACCAGGATTATATCAAGGCTTTTGTACGCTAATCCTAACAAAAGGAACTGTCACAAGAATCACACTGATAAATGAAGTAGAAAAACAACTAAAGAAATCTAAACAACAATGCAATGGGGCCGCAGAGGTGGGCTATGCATGTGCTCACAGATACTTCTATAACAGATGTATTACACAAAAATAAGTAAGTATACAAGAATTCTGCTGAGTTTCAATCTCTTCTAACAAAGACATGCAGTGTTAGGTAGTGGCAGAACACGTGAGTCTGTCTGGAAAGAAGATACAGATATTCTTAGACCTGTTTGGTGTATTAGCCCCGTCCAAGAGAGCCAACAGAAATGTTACCATTTTCAAATGAATTGCAGTTTTCCAAAAAGAGTCACCTAAATGAGTAATTTCTAGTATGGTTATCTTCAGGAACTCAATCTGCTAGATATAAAAGAAAATAGAAGGAACTATATCTGTTAAATATAGTGGAGGAAAGGGCCCACTGCACTGATCCTAGATCAGAAAAGGGAAATACTTTGAGATGTGGAAAACACATAGAGTGCAACCAGATTAGCTTTAATGCGGTTAGAATACAACTCAATAATAGCTGTATCCTCAAAGAGGGGGAGAAACCGGGAGTTGTACTGTGGAAATACTTGCTGGAGTGTGAACCCAGAAGATGTGGAAGCTATCAATGTGGAAATTACCAGGTTGATCTAATATGAGGCTATGGCTGACTGGAAAGATAAGAGGCTGAGGAAGCAGAGAAGCAACTCACAATGATGCAAATATCTCTGCTCCAGATAAGTATTAAGGGCTGTGCTTTAGAGGGAGGGTACCATTCCTCTGCACTGTAGCTGACAGAGGACAGTCTGATGCAGGATTTATATTCCATCTTAGCCTCAGAAAGATGGAAAACAAACAATTTTATGAACGTGAAAGAGATTAATGCTTATGTTTGAGTATAATTCACAGAAGGTGATCACGATGATTTGCGCAGCCTTTGGAAAGCTTAGTACATGTCATTTGCATGCTTATGTTTAATTTTATGGATATATCTTCTTTTGAAAAAGCTAAGAATTCAAGGAGGAGAAGAGTTCTCTTTTTTTACATGAACTATGGGACTGCAAAGAAAGCTATCTCTGCCTTTGTTTACTTTTGATACAGGTTTTGGACACATTGTTATGCTTAAGGCTGGAACAGTGAAGGCTGATTTGTGAAACACTGCCTGTTTTCCATATACCTAGGTGTATCGCAAGCCTGATTTAGTGTATGAAGTGAAATAGTAATATATGCTTGCTTAATGTATTTATATAAAAACAGTAAATCTGGGCTAACAGCACCTGGCCTGCAACTACTTGAAGGAATCAGGCTGTCAGTGGAGGTAATTTGTTAGAATGGACTTTCTGATTTACAATCAGAAGAATCCAAAACACGTTTCAAACTGTTAAAAATGCCCAGGCTTCTCCATCCACAGTCCTGCTCTGATGTGATATGTAATGGAAGTAGCCTGATTTTATGAACAGCATAGTTACATCAGCGTTGCTCTGATCAATTCTGACTCATTTTTTTTCACATACAATATGAATTTTACTGATCTAAAAGAAAAGACAACTCTGGTTACTTGGTCTTATTACTCCACAGGCTTTCACAATACCTGTGTGATTAATTGCAACAGTCCTTTTCTTTAAAGCAAAATCCAAAGCCCAAGCAAAAAAATTGATTTCCCTAAATACATTATAATATTTTCCACTTACATGTCCCTGCTGACTGTACAACTTCCTTTTGTATTCAACTTTGATTTTTCACCTGTGCTCTGAAACATTTTGAAGTACAGCATATTTACACAATTTTTAAAGTATTGTGACGGTTTGATATTTTTAAGTGGAAGGAGATACACACCACTCATTTTTTATGAACGAACAAATCTAGCGTCCAGAGAAACAGACATAAGTAATTCAAATCCACCAAAAATATTCTGTATGCGTCATTTGAGAGCACTTCCATCTACCTATTTCAAATCACAATCTTTATTCTGTCTGAACCTTCCTATTTAGACCTAGACCTAGGAATTATTACAGGAAACTAGTAAAGCCATCTCTGAACTAATTCAAATTTCAACCCAGAACAGGTTGCAGTACCTCAGGGAAGTGTAAACAGAGCAAGCAGTCATTCAGGCATCAGGCTTGACTTCATTTCAACTTGACAGCAGCAGAAAGTCACACTGCCATCAAATACATATTCTTGAATCTATGCAAAAGCAACACTTTTAATTATCCTTCCAGTTCTCTGGTCATATATGTATACATCACACAAATTGCTATCACAGATGGCATACTTATTAGCACTTTGGAGGGAGGCCACAGAGGTCCTGAATAAACATGATTTCCTATTAGTCACAGTTAAAGGACATTAATGAGTTTTGCAGTAAATCCAGCTGTAGCAGAAAGTAATAGCCACATGTATTTCAAAGTGATTGAAAACATGGTATATGCTGTGTTCTTTTTTCCTTTAATATCAATGTTCATTACATTATTTTTTAATAACTGATTTTTTCTAGCTCAAGTTTTCAATCCATTTAGTACAAAGAAAAACCTTTCCTCTTTCCTCCTCTTGTAATGCCTTGCACTGCTTATAGGAGCAGCTGTTGGAACACACACATTGTGCCTGTCCCCTGGGCAAAATAAAGACTAATCTTACAACAAGTATAGACAAGCTGGAGGGCTCACTTGTGCTGGAGGGAGTCATAGTTGGCTTTTCAACTGCAAGACTTCATTTCTACCATGATGACAAGCTTTTATAAACCTGAGCTTTATATCTTGCCCTCTCTACTTTCTGTGGTTCATATAGTCATTTGTCATAAGCTAACCTAAAAATCATGTCATATGTGGACTCAGACAGTCAGCAAAGAAATAAAATGGCATACTTAGTGCAGGAAAAAGACCTTATACATTGTTAAAAGTTTAAAAAGTTGATTTTTCTTTTCCAGAAAGTTTGTGTATTTGCCAAAGACACTCTTCAGCTGTACAGCTAACTACTCAGATATAATGTGGCCTTGGACAACATGGATGAAAAAAGCACACAATTCATTTAGTCATATTGTAGCTGTATTCCTGTGGCAGTAATTCATTCCACTGTTAAAGGAACCAATGCAAAACTACATATTTCAATGTTGATCTCCATAAGACCTTGATGGAAGTTATGCCCTTTTCAGGTGGCTGAAAAATCTCATCTTTCCCTTCTAGCAATTAGTAAAACTGATTTTAACGTCCACCGAAGACCTACTCAAATTAACTAAAAGACTTTGATCAGCTTTGGATCAGACGTAGCATATGAGAGGGAGAGAGATACTTGAAAGCTCTCCTTTAAACATAAAAACTGAAAACAGCAGATGACATTAAAACCTTATTTCTCTTTGAAGTCTATCTGATTCATCAACCCTGGTGGGCAGAAACTCTTATAAAATTTTCATTTCCTATGCCTTAAAAGTTATTCCCTTACTCCATGCAAAAGTCCATTTGCCCTATACAAAACAGAAGGTAATGAAACCAAGATTTTATCTAGCAAAATCCTGAAGTATTCTGCTAATCATGCATGTTTACTAAGCACAGAATTCTGCTGCTTCATAGATATCAGAAATAGAAATTTATGTACTTAAAAAAATAACAAAGTGCTAGAGCAATTATTTCGAAATCTTACAGTACTTGAAAAATCACTCTAAAAATATTCATTTCTGAGGGGCCTTTCACACTGAAAAAGTCATCTGTGAAGACGACCGATTAATACAACAGCCAGAAGATATAGTGTAACTCAGAAAATCCTTTTCCAGTCCATCTGTTGGCCTTGTGTTCATCTGCCTGATAAGGTGTCTATGTGCAGCTTGCCCATAAAACTAAAATCTGTGACACGTGGGGATCATTTACCATAAAAAACAGTCTCCAGGAGCATGTGTCAACCAGCATTTTGGAACGGTCCTTAGTTCCAAGAGAGAAGTACATTTTTGCTCTTGTATTCACAATAAAACATTGCTTTTGGAATGCCATTTTCATACAAGTTATTTTGTAAACAAATAAGACATCAGGGAATAAGCGATGCTTAAATACATTACACAAGAGATTGTGCTTGGAGCTCAGTGCTGATTACTTTTTTCCTGCTCTTCAACACAACAGGCATTCAAGTGTTTTTTAAAAATAAGGCTTGAATAGAAGGTAATGGTTGGCTCGGCCAAAACCATTTGGCTTCTCATCTCCTGCTTCAAAATAAAAGACTACTAGAAAGCAACAGATTTAACCTTTACAGCCAGACTGAGATGTCTGAAAGTGTTTGTGACAGGGGAATCTAAACCTTGTTAGGTTACATTGCTGGTACCCCTATAGGTCCTGGGGGACTGCCATTAGGGGAAGACATCTCCAGGTTGAACAAGCTCTGTTCCTTCATCATCTCACCACAGTACCTCTGCGATCACATCTCTCAGCTGACTGTTTTTGTACTGCAGAGTCAATTAGATTCTAGATTCTAATCATATCAGATTATAGGCATCATAAATCAACAAAAGCAACAGAAACACAAAGTAGCCAAGCAACCAGGTAAGATTTTGTACTTTTACACTGAAACGTTCCTTCCTTTTTGCCAAATTTTTAAACATCAAGAAATTAAGACTTTCACCAATGCATTTTTTGGTACCAAGCAGCTACTAAAGAGCTACTACAGTCAAGTATGTTTTCTATACAGTGAAAATATTTAGTGAGAAAAATAGTTGGAATGTTACTAATACAATAAAAACAAGCTGTTCTATACTACAGCCAGTTGTAATGGTATAAAACATCATGTAAAGCTCAGCCTAATGCAAAATTAAAGCCCTAATGATTACTTATTTTACAAGATGGGAAATTGCATTTATCTGCCACAAAATCTTGCAAAAATAATCAGATGCAGAAGGATAAGTCTTCACAGCATGAAACTTTCAAAATAGTTGGATCTGGTTATGAATAGTGTCTCTACTCAGTTTTCAGATTTAACAATGGAACTGCAAGAATTAACATTATAAGATCATTCTAGATGTTAAAGAATATGTTTGCAGACTTTCAATGTTGAAATGTAAGGATCCCCAAGGCCCATTTAGCAATGGCTAATTCTCAGAAATGCATGCAGTTTTAAGTATTAGATCATAGAATCATTATGGTTGGAAAGGACCTCCAGGATCATCAAGTCCAACCTTCATCCCCGCATCTCCCTAACCACTAGACCGTAGTCTCCAGTGCTACATCCACTTGTTTTTTAAACACCTCCAGGGATACTGACTCCACCGCCTCCCTGGACAGTCTGTTCCAGTGCCCAGCCACTCTCTCAGTAAAGAATTTCTTCCTAATATCTAATCTAAACCTCCCCTGACTCAACTTGAGGCCATTTCTTCTCATCCTAATATCATATAAACGTCCATGTATTCAAATGCTTAGCCTGAATGCAGTAAAACAAACTGAACAGGAAATGATACAAGGATTTTGTTAAACATCTTGTATTTTTTAGCTCCCTTTGGGACAATAATTAGAGCTTTCCTTGAAACACTTCACGCTACCATTTAGTTGTGGTTTAGGTAATACCCACCTACCTTATGATCTCAGGTATAATAAAGGAAAACAATATTTTTTCCTCCAGCAGCTCTGCTGCACTTCTATAGCAAGGACAGCAAATCTACACGAGAACATTATAAAAATGCCTTTGTTCATTATCTCAACCAAATCACTTAGACCAATGGATAGAATAATGGCTATTCATTAACAGGAGATTCCTAAGTATTCCACCTGTTGTTTGCCAGCAAACTATCCACCATAACGATGTCTCAAAAAATCCCACAATTGAACCAAGTCTGCCGCTTTGTAGTGCTCTACACATTCTTAATGGAGTGATTGCATATGAACCTTCTCAATGTTTACAATCAGTGATATAAAGACAACAGCCAATGATATGAGAAGCCATAAATCTGAATCACTGCTGAATAGACTGCAATGAAATGTTTCCAAAGCTTACTAGGGTGAATATGGAAGTAAATCCTCTTCAAATGACAGTAATAGCAGCAAGCACTTTGACCTAGTTTTCAAAAGAAGTATAAAAGAGCTGCAAATGGACGATGGATCCCTAATCTCTTGGAATCCTTTGGAAATCTAAGTTTGTTTTTTCTATAAACCAGCCAATACATAAAGCAATTTCTCTCCATCTCAGTTAAAAGCACACCACTCAAAAACCTAATTTGTCTTGAATAACATCGCCCTTAAAATCATGTATTTGAGAGTCCTTTTCCATACAGCTTGTACTGAGGTTCTTTTTCTCTTTTTGCCAAGTGCAGAAGTGATTAATACAGGGTGATTTATCATACAGTGGTTCTTTCAACATGATATAAATCGGTGTGAATACTTTTCTGAACCAAATTAGTTCTTACATTTAATAAAACACAGTAACCATAACTACAGGATCAAGTGGATGTTGCTAATGTAGAAAGCAATCACAGAGACAGTGTTTTGTTGTAGATTAAACATGATCAGAAGACTGTTCGTGTCACCACTAAGCTGCTCCAGCTGCTATGCAGTATCAAAGCAGACAGGCTAATGCTGTAATAAACTTTCTCAGGGCATGTCTGCTGTCACGCAAGTGAGAAGTAGCATCAAGGGTCAGAACTGGCATAAATGAGAACTGTAATTTTTAGTGTCATGACCATTGATAATGAACTTTCCATGGCACTGCTATCCCAAACACTCTGACTATGCACTTGGTATATGATAACTAGTTTAAATCAGGATGTTTCTGTTTAACTCTGCTACCAGTATCACTAGTCACATAACATGGATTTCCATACAAGATAATTTACCTCTCACTTTTGTGGCTGCAATGAAAACCTCTTCTTAAGCCACCAAAGAGTAAGGACCGAGTAACTGTTTCAGTTTTTCTTTACTTCCCAGAATTACACTGATTTCTTTAGCTTATTAAAGCCCACGCAAGAGAAAGCCACACTTTCTTTCTGCAAAAAAAAGCCAGGTGTTATGGTGACATTCAAAGTCAAGTTAAAAAGAAAAAAAAAATGTAACTAGGGTAAATGTTAAGCTTTATTGCACCATAACTATTTTAGTTCTTCATTAATCTTGTCGATTTATTCTGTTACCAATACTGCATTTCTTGACTCTTTCACTCCTTCAGCCACACTTTCACATATCTGATACTATCTTAATCTTCATTAAGAAGAAATGAATGAATCTTAAGATGTCTTTATGGTGCACACATTTTGTTCTAAACACCAGCTGCCTTGTACATGAAAATGTGTTATCGGGCCAATGCTGTAATTACATTCATAAAGATAGGCACAGAAAGAGCACAGCATTGAGGACACCTGCAACTCAACATACCCTGAACAACTGGTCATAAGGGCACTTGCAGGGATGCTGGTTTGTCATTTCTCAGAAGAAACAGTATCATAATAACAGGATTTTTATAGCAAAAAATGATTAACTGAATCACTCATGTATATAACAATTGACCAAAACAGAGTCAACTACTTTTTTCCTCATATGCACCATCATTGTAGCTTCATAAATAATGTCTATTGCTTTACTCTTTATAAGTAACATCATACAATACAAAGAAGTCTTTTACTGGGGACTACAACTGTTATTCGGGATTATCTGAATTCTTTCTACCTCACTCATGTCACATACCTTGGTCACTAGCTTCCCTGTTAGTTGATCACCTATGAATCACATTTGGTTTTGGACAGCACTATTTAGAGTTTACTTTATTACCTCCAATATAAGACAGTTAAAACATTTCTCCTTTAAAAATAAAAATAGCATTAAAGCACATACAACTGTATGTCACATAATTCCAATGAAAATAAATCAGAACTTCTTTAATTCAATATGTTAATTTATTATTTTCCTGCCATGGTATACCTTGCCTACAATGTAGCTCAGGAATAGCTCTTCTTCCACAGATGTGCCAGAAGGCTGCAGTTGCATAGTCCTTGGAGAAAGTACGACAAAAGAATGCGATTGGGATGGGACCTGTCCCTAACTCATAACTGAATCACTGACCCTTGCTGACCATGTCAATCAACCAGATTTTCACACAGTTATCACAGTAGCTTGTCAGAATTCTCACAGATAATCAGCAGAATGAGGTGAGCTGGATGTCATCCAGGCCACAGTAACCTCCATTGAAACTGAAAAATTACAGGAGATCAATAACAGCAATGAAAATTCAAAGAGGCAGAAATCACTACTGGTGGATACAACAATTTTTGGTCAGAATATTGAGACTTCTACAACTGCTGAAATCAAAGTAATAGCAATAGCAGAGAAGAAAAACCTAGAAGTTTCATTTGTTGTTTATATGTGAGTTCCTCAAGAAAGAGGATATTTTTTCATACTTTTCTACTTTCACAGAAGCAACTAAAGTTAGGAAGAACTTTTGCTTTCTATTGACCCTCATATTTTGGTTATGCTTCCTAACATTTAGCTCCAAATAATAAAATTGTAGAGAATGATTCAACTTCAGTGACCAAAAGGCCAACAGACAGTAGCAGCTGCTTTAGAAGAAGGCATAAAAGGGTGCCACTCTAACTAAAGGTGGAAAAAATGCAATTTATCAAAGTGGAAAGACTCAATCTAGAACTGCTAGACACCTCCTTAAGTGCCTCAAACAAACAGAATTAATGACCAAAAAAAAAAAGAAAATAAAAAACCAAAACCCAAAACAGTCACAGGATTCAGCCTTCCAGGACCGTAGATGTCAGGAGCACAGTAAAGGGCTTTCACAAATCACTGTCAATGCCCCCCACATCCTTTTCAGGCAACCAATGTTTCAAAGATATAACATTAGTCCATGTGTATGTCCCTTCCCCAGAACACAGCCCATTTGCAATTCCTGTCCTGTATTTGTCAATCTGAGAATAAAGACTTACATCATGAGCTTCTGATTTTATCTATCCACACATGTAAAAAATGCAGGTAAAGTTGTAACTTGTTGGTTTAGAGCTAATTGAAATTATATAATCTAGATGCAAATTGATAATCCATGGTTAACTCCTGTGGTTGAGGTTACTATTTAGAAAAGAAATATATCAGGGAGGCAGCCTTTCCCTGTCAACTACTGTGTGTTTCTGGTAGTCAGAGGGGTAACATCACTCATGTAACACTGACTTCACCAAACTGAGGTTTTGTTTCAACCTATTCTCGTTTCAGGAATCCCATCCGCATCACTTAAGCTAATGATTCACAGCTATCTTACAGAATAATTGTAATTGGTATATTATAGAATTCTTTAAAAGTACAGTAAAAACTCGTAACAGGCAAGTATTCTCCCCATCAAATTTATTTTAGTACTTGCACTTATTAAAATCAAAGGAGCAAACAGAGCATTACTAAGAAAAAAATAAGGATCTGATCTGCTGCTCTTTCACTGTAGTGCTTGATTTTGAAGTTAATAATCTTTGTCATCACACCTTTTTCATTTATTATATAGATTAATTATTTTAATTCAATCTTGCTGCATGATATGTTTGTATTAAAGAAAGTAATTATAATGGAAAGTAGATGACAATAAATGAGGAGAAAATGGCACATAGCTTTCAGTGTGTACGTAGATACTAACCAAAGATGTTTACTTAATTTTATCAAGGCAATATCTCTGAAAATTAAAACTTTAATGGATGCAATAACTGAAGCATAAGCAAAACAATATTAAAGCCCCAATATAATTTTTCATTATATTAAAGGTTTAAAACTGTTTTCCTTTTTAAATTCTACAGTGCACTCAAAGGAAGTTATTAGGTTTTAATATTATTATTCAGTTGTACATACTTGGAGAACAATCTACACATATAATGTCGCAGGGGAGTAATACAAGCAACAAACTGTAAAAACTCAAAAATGATCAGTACAGAATATGTGAGAGTATTTTAATAACTGGAATGAGGCTTTTTGTTATTAATGATATACATCAAAAGCAATGCTGCTGATTCCCACAATAAGAGCATTAAGATTCATTTCATGACTACTAGAAAGTCTCTCTGTAATTTTTCCAATGAAAAACTCTTCATTTTTTGTAATAAGCAACATGACTTATCAAGGATTGTGGTTTTTCAAAGGCTAATATTTAAACATTCAAGATTCAGTTCTGACACAGAAGTAGCCCTGTAATAAACTGGTTGTAAAAGAATAAACAAGAATACACACTGCAATTAACCTCTTTATTTCCCTTCACTTTGATATGAGTTCATCATTTTAATTTGTAAAAACTTTAGAGTGAATCCCAAAATATAATGGGTTAGAACATTTTGCAAGGTAAATGGATTTGTTTGTTTTTAATTTGCAGCAAACATACTCTTCTGAGATTCTGTCAAGCCAGAATAGTTGCTTAGAGATTTCCCAGTCTTTAAAAAAAAATCTAAACATTACATTTCTCAAAAAAGACACTCAATTTTACATTAGTATCAAATCAGCAATAACTTCATAGGTTTATGTCAATTTATTTTCATATAAAATTCTCAGTTAATTTTTCTGCCTTAGAAAAACAAAATGTACCTGAATTCTGTGCATGTGAGAAGCCTAATTTTCTGCAGAACGTTATATAAAATCAAATCTGGTGGTTTTGTTTTTTTTTTTTTTTAAATCTTACCATTTGGGGAAAATTATAAAAAATATTTAAAACAGTAGAAAAAAACCCGTTCCATTGTTTCAACAAATTGCAGGTTATAAGAAGAAAAAGGCTAAAACCAATATAATCAACTCTTGTGAATTACAAATCATCAGGATATACACCTTGTGTCCACAATTCAGCAGTAGAACACAGCAGTCAGCAGACAACAAAGCATAATTCAGTGGGAATTACAGGTGTTTGATAGTAAAATAAAGCATTATTTGTTAACGACAGTTTCACATAGGATGAATCAGCCTCTCTGCCATAAATGGAAAAAACTTTACAGGAATCATTATAAACAGGAAATATGTACAGAGAGCTCAAATAGGAGAAAAACAAAGAAAAACAAGCCCTTAAATTTCTCACTGAGGCTGAAATATCTCTAGTGTTTCTCTTTCCAACTCATCTCACTGATTTATCTGACTTTCTTCAGATCACATGGATCAATGAGAAATGCATGGATCTTACTAGTGAATTTATTTTGATTCTTTGAAACATAGGTTTCCACCAAATAAGTTATACATATGCATTTTGTTACATCAAGAGAAGATACTCTTTTTTGATAAATTATTTGCCCTGCTTTTGATCTCTATAGATACTGTTAAGACTGGATGCTCCAGTCTTACTAAGCACATAATTGGGCTGTTAGTGTTTATATAATTGCTGGTTGCATTTGATTTCTGAGGAGGTTGTGAAGGGATAAAAATTGAATAGTATAAGGTATAAGCTTTTATATGACCAATATAACAGACTCTTAGACTCACTAGAAAGCTAACTCTCTTCTACAGAGAGAGTACTCTGCTATTGCAATAGACAAGAAAATGTCCAAAATCTAAGTTAACTCTATCCCTTTACATAAACACCCTGAAACTGAAGTATTCCCTCAGCATCATCTTATTATTAAATACACACACATATATATATATATATATATATATTATTCTGAGCTAGGTATCTCCTTTTGTTTAATGTTCATTAGCAATTGACACTTAACATTCATTGTGTAAGTGTCTCTGTAAGTCTTAGGAAGTCTATAAAACTAACTGGGCATTTGTTCAGCCAAATGAGTTAAATTTTTTGACTTTCAAAGAGCATAATTTGAAACTGTTAAGGACTCATGCAAAATTATGCAAAATACATTCTAATCACTACTGCTCATTTTAAGGAGCTAACCCTAGGCCATTCAGAATGTATAATACTAGTAATAAAATTGTTAAATTCAGTCCATCTAGCAGGTTTTGTTGATCATGTGATCTATGGCACAAAAATTGTTACATGATGAATTTCATGCAAAAAGCCTCAACTTTCATCCCCCAAAATAATTCATTATATAATCTCACTACCAAATATATCCTGAATGATTTTATTTGTGTTTTAAGGGCAATTACTTTATCTGATCTTTCCTCATCAGTAACCCAGTTTCTAAGCTGTGCTAAACAATAAGGGCAAAGTACAAATAATTATTCACTTAAGAATCAGATTATTGTGCATGAAAATGAAGATTTATTTACATCATGTAAATTCAGTAGGAAACATTTTTGTTCAATGAATTTGATAGTTCCTTCTATCCCTAAATTTTGGATCAAAGGAAAGTAAGACATTTTGAAACTATTCAAAAGGAAAACCTAACTGCTTTTTCAAAAGGTGGTGGCTAATTTTAAAAGTGGTGGTAATTTAGACAATAGTATTAAATTAACCAAGACAACAATAACAAATTTTACCTTGTGGCAGGTTTAAAAGAGTGGTGGTTTATCATGTTTTGAAATGGAATCCACTTTACTTTCAGCTAGAACATATAATCAGATTGTCTGTCTGCCTACAGGTGGCCAGTATCAGTCAAATGACAGTTTTAAGAGGTCATTTAGCCTTCTAAAAAAACATACAAAGAAAACTGTACTTTTAAAAACATTCTGAAAGTAGAATTCTTCCCTGTTCTTTGTGTGTTGCATAAGTGCAGGCAGAGAAAAAAATTCAGGAACGCAGAGAAAATAAGGGATGAAATAAGAGACTGGCTTCAAATATATCAGTGTAGAAACATCATTAAGTGTTTATAAAATTAGTTTCTTGTATGTTGGCAAATCCTATGAAAACCCTCCAGATTTTTCAACTGAATTTTAAAAAAAGTTTAAGTTTAAAACTACTAAGGATATATTTTTCTCCTCAAGCTATTAAGACTGTGAAATAGGCAGCAGGCATTTCACAATTATTTTTTGTTTGTTTCTGAGAATTTAAGTGTTTTCAGAAATGCAGCTTTCAATTATTTAATTATATTAAGCTACCTTTATGAAACAGTCAATATTGTAGAAGGGATTGATAAAAACAATTTGGCTAGAGACAAATGTGCATACTCTGGAAATAGTCTGAAATCAGGGTAAGTGTGAATTCATGTATTTGCTGAAAAGATTAAAGAGAAAAAAAATGGTTTGTTCCCAACACTGTGTGAATCATTCTCTTGAACTTTGCTTTTTTTTTTTTTTCCCCATGTATTAACACTCTAGTAAATTTAGGCAAGGAATAAATTGAAGAGTCTTCAATTACTGAGTGTCTCCAAAATCTACTTCTCTTACCAGAGATCTTTCATAAAAGGAGTGAAGCTGCATAATATCACAACATTCTTATATTTCCACTGCCACACTTTCTTACTACAATTCGATATGCTCACAGCAATTCCAGACGCTCCAGGATTATAGAAACACTCCAGATGTGGGGCTAAGCATTTATTACACCATCTTAGCAATATTAAATCCTGCATACAAGTCTCATAATTTTCATTAAATAAACCTTTAAGTATTTTTGGTGAAATATTTAGTGATCTACCACTGTTGCAAGTTGCAAGCTGAACAGGCTTATAATTAATTCTAGAAAGACTTAGTGCTTATCCTATGGATCTACTTTACACAAGGATGACAATCACTTACATAAAGTCCAGAACGAAAACACACAAAGTCTCATACTTTTCAGAGCTCATTTACAATTCTTGGACTGGGTCAACGTTACCTCTGAAGGTGAAAAACCACTTGCAAAAAGTCTTGGGGTTACAGAAATTAACTAAAACTCTGGATTAATAAAATTCACTTTGACTTCTGTCAGCTTTGGACTAAGATTTAAATAGGATTCATAATAATAAAATAGAGAGAAACCTCAAAAACACGAAAGTACCTCGACTGAAACTAAATTGATTTTATTAATAATCCCCTGCAAACTTAATTCTTAAGACATTTTCAGAAAGCCTTTCTCAAGAAATGAAACTGTGTGAGAATCAGCATATTGAAACAGCAGCTCCTGTGCTAAGGGAGGTCTTTACAGAGTATCAGAACGGGCCATAGCTCGCTCATATTTATTGAGGCCACCTCATTATTGTAATTAAAGGTTATATTCTAATTATAGCTGTGTGAAGTAAAATATTTTTTAAAAAGAAAAAAAAAAACAAAACCAAAACCATGTTTCTTTGACTTGGATGGTATTATTTCAATACCATGTGAGGTTCCAGGAAATGAACAATGGCATCCATACAACAAAGGCACTGACTTCGCAAAGGTCTGCATGGGCTTTAAATACGGAGCTACTTACAGGAGCATACTGAGGTGAATTAAATATTTCTAATAAATTTGAACATTTGATAATAAAATGGTAATATTATTGTGTTGCCTTCCTGAAACTCGTTTCCCAGTTTAAATAAAACTACATTTTTCATGTCTGTGAGGCAAACCACCACCACAATTCTAATAGGATTCCAAACTTATTGCTTCCATTAATACCATAAGAAACTATTCTCTCAGCTGCGCGTAACACTTCAAAACCCATTTCAGGCCTCTAGCCCCAAGCTTGGTGGGTTTTTTGTTTCAGTTCTTTCAGTAACTTTTTTGTTATAAGTTAAAAGCTTAATACAGCCTAGGATATTATGGAAAGCTGTCACCTCTGCACTTCATTTGATCTTAACCTTACTGGCTTTTCTGGACCTTTTCTTTTTAACATAAATGTTCTCTCAGTACCAACTGGGAAAACCATCTCTGTACATGACTTCCTAAGGTTTCTATATCTGCTCTAAATGCTAATGTCAGTATCAGACTTCACACTTGGTGTTGAGTCCAAGACAAAGTTTAAATTGCTGCAAGTTATTTAGGTATTCACACGTACATCTACAGATTCTGAAAACACTGAGCCATAATAATGCCAGGAAGTTCATCGAGATGGAAAACTGGCAAATAAATATACCTCACAGCAGCATTTTTCTATTCTCACACGCACTTCACATGTCCCAGCTAGATGGGTAAGTACAAGAAAGACCATCTTCAGGTTTTTCACAAGAAACTTAATTTTACATTTCTTGTACAAAAATATGAGTATTAACAATATTACTCTTACCTGGTGATTACATACAAGTACCTTCATGTTTAAGTTCTGGAGTTTTGCAGGGCAGAATCTACATACAAGGAAATCATTAGAATAAAAGAGGGGACACAATTTGCTGGAAAAAGCTTCAGTAAAGCTCTATGTATTTATGTTGGCATTGTGTTTTCTGTGAAGGTCTTTCATGTTTGCTTAGCCAAGTCTTATTTCCTCTTTCCTACTTCATACTTAGATTATTGTGTTTTTTAAGCCCTGTGAGATACAGGCATTTAAACTGTAATTGTAATTTAATAAGCTGTTGAGTGGCAGTTAAGATTTAATCAACACCAACAAAAGAGAAACTCAGGTTAAAAGGTTCATATGGGCCCAGAGGAATTCTGTGCTGTCCTCTCTGGGAACTTCAAAAACACACCAGTGAATGTGCGTGGTACTCTACAACCTCATTTTGACATGCAAAGAGAGCAGTGATACCATTAGTGTAAACAACCCTTCAAATACAAACTGCAACTCCACCTTTTCAATAGCAAAATGTTACTTGTTTCATAGCAAAACATTTATGGTGCTGATTTGTGGAGTTATGTAGCTAGGTTAACTTTGCTGTAGAGATCTGATAAACTTTTAAATAATTTTTTTAAAAAGGTGTGAAATCCACATCATTTTCCTTTAAATAAAAAACCCCACAGAATTTGTATTCTTAATCAAATGCAGAATGAAGAAGTAGATGGTTATTGGTTTTGTGAGAACTCACTTTTCTTTTGTTAGCAGCTGCAAAAGCTACAGAATATCACATTGTAAAATATACCTTTAAAATATAGTAGGAGTAAACTTCACAACTAAAAAAAATAATTGCACATGAAGGCTTTATGCTCACTGCATTTACTAACTATGAAAAGGAAAAATTGAATGAAAGTAACAGTTCTAAGTCAGATGTCACTGGGCAAAGCATTCACAAAACAAATAACTACATTTTACATTAATTTCTATAACTCTGTTCCTGTCAAAAGTTTCACTGTGATGTCAACGTCATGGAAAAATAAATCTTTCTACTGTATCAGAACATCAATAACTTCTCTGAAGACAGAGGGACTACTCAGAACATGAAAGGGCTCCTGGTAGAAGCAGCAAGTAATTGGATTGAAATTCAGCCTTCAGCTACCTCAAGGAGATAATTGAATAGAGTCAATTTTCAGTTTCAGTCTAATCTGAAGGCATCAGCCTTTCAAAAAAATATCATGGCAATCCATTCACGCCAACAGTATATATTCACCCTGTTCACTCAGCACACTTATTTCACATGTACTCTTCCATGCTACCTGTATTTCCTTAGGAGAGAGTAAAATTGTGAGGACCCACATTTTCCCTCCTTCAGTTATCTTCATGTAGAGGCTATTTTTCCCTTGATCTTGTCCAGGCTCATCCTCTGATACCTCTATGCATACTGACTTGGGAATCACACACATTTTACGATCACTTTCATCCCTCAGCGCATTCAGAAAGCATCTTTTGGATATATTTTTCAAGGTGGCAAGCAGGTAGTGGGTACACACATTTAGAATAGCCTCCTAGTGTTAGGAAAGCACTTACCAATGCTGACATGGTTTAATGCTAACTAGTAATGAACATCGATTTACCTTGCAGACTCCTAAGTTAATATACATTTTATGGAAAAACATATATAATTAGGACGGTTGCTTTTTGTTAACACATATGGTTAAGATATAAAGCCAACCACTATATTATTTCGATGTCTGATACCTATTTGCTATCATGTGTGATATTACTGCCAATTTAACACGTCATTGAGCTTTCTATAATATAATTTTCCTCTTCATTTTCTGACACATACTACAGTTGTTCTTTAGGAAAATGCACTACACAATGATTAGGAAAAGAGTCACTTCAACAGAAAGTTTATGCAGGAGAAAAAATGCCACATGAAAGAAGAGTTTGTTAACAGAAAGTTTGAAAACGCAAAGGCTGTAACGTCTGTAATACCCTAAGTTACAACTTCAAAAATAATCTTTGTCAGTCCTACCACTTAAACGTTCAACACAGGGAGATAAATTATGGCTTTTCAATAGAGAGCAATGTTTTTCAGACTGCTCAGGGTTATATAAAAGGTGGAAGAGCTTCCTAGGAACAATATATCAGTACTGTCCATCCTGTAGCGCTGTTTCTCCATGGCCCTCTTTGATACCATAAAATTCGGCTGAAAAACATGAGCTTCCAGAGACTAAGTTTTAAGTTTCTGAAAGTGACATTCCTTTACTGACGCCAGGGAAGCACGGGTTCTCTCTGCCTAACACTTCCACCCAAGACAAGTTTCCAGCCATTATTTAAAGCCACAGATCCCTCCCATTCCTGGAGTTTATTGAATATTATGATGTCCCCTTTACACTTGTGCAGTCTACCTCTGGTGACTGTTACTTCACCCATCTTCATCCCGTGACTCGTTGCCTTGCATCTGGCACTTGTTCATGATCTCAGTCGACTGCCAGGCCTATATGTTCCGTTTGTGCTGCCCTCCTCCAAGATGGCCTTCCCTGCTTATCCTGGAATGTCTCAACAACTGGCAGTTCTCACAATTCAGAGCAACCATTTTCCCAATCAACAGTTCAAAGCTACAGTTTCCCTTATCTATCACCTACAGCCAAAGCTGTAGCTGCTGGGTTTGAGAAAGCAGACCGAGCAAACCCAAACATAGTCAAAAAACAGTGAAACAGTGAGAACGTGTTCTGTGAGACCACTAGTGTAGGTTCTGTGCTCCCCTAAACAAGCTAGGCCAACTAAGCCTTTTTAAGCTTAGCTATATTTTATTTTTTTGGTTCACAAACTATATATGCTTACCTTACCACATAACAAGAGTCTGATTCTTAAGTTGTGGGAAAACTGCAAACACCACCAGCATAGCAACATGATGTAACCACAATAGGGAAAGAGGAAAATGGAGACAATTTTGTAAAGAAACACAGTAAAATAAGTATCAAAAAATCAAACCTGCAAGAAGAGACAACTCACTGTAAAAGTTTGTGTGAATGTGATACTGAGGCTCAACATTTATAGTGCAATTACATATACATATCCATACGACGAGGACAAATAATTCAAAATAAAGAGCAAAATGCCTTTAAAAATAATAGAACTGACAGATACTGGTCACTTTCAGGATTAAACACTGTGTTTTATGTCTTGAATGAAATGCGCTTGCTACTATTTAATGTACCATCCCATAACTTGAAATGTATTTACAGTTGAGGCAGTTCCGAAAACCAAATTATTTCTTAAACCAATGTTACATCATCTTCATTTCCTATTTTGCAATATTCTAACAATTAAGATTCTCGTATTAACCATCTGCATATTTTCTTCAGCTGTGCTTCAATAACAGAACATTCTGTCTCATGAGTGTATATGACTCATCACATGAAGCCCAAGATGTTTACTTCAGAATAGCTGTGCTTTAGAACAAGCTGTTTAACATGAGATGATGGCACCTAACCAGAAAGGCACAAAAAGAGCTTCAAGAAGGTTGTACCAAGAAATTTGATGAAGAGTTTGCAATTATCTATATCCTTTTACAAGTCAAAGATTTAAAAAAATATTTCCATCATGATTTAGATTGTGTAGACTGTGCATGCCTAGAAAGCACACAGACTAATCCTGATAAACAGAAATGTAAGACTTAATTTAAGTTTTAAATTCTTTATCCAAGATGCTTGTCTCAAGACTAGTGTCTTGACTCGCTCAAAGAAACTGAAAAGCTTCCTTTGTTTCAAAAGACCTGGTTAGGATAATCTAATTTTATCTATTAACATATATTTTATGTTAGCCAAGGTAATCAATATGGCTTCACCACTTCTTATGCAAGTTACACTCCATTATCAATAAACAAGTCTAGTTAGACAGCCCTGGGATGTGCTTCTGGGTTGAGGAACAGAATAATTTGTTTTTATTTTACTTATGGAAGACTTCTTTCACCACAAAAGACTCTTAAAATATCATCTTTATCAAGATCTCTCCAGAGATGCCTATAGAGGAAGTATTTCTTAATAAGCAGTGTTTACCACTTGGCTCATTTTCACTTACTTCCTCCTCTTACTACTTTGTAGTTAATGATGTAATTATTAAGACCAAGGAATAGTATTTCTTATTACTCTGGATATGGGATCCTAGAAATTTGTGGAATAAAAAAATAAAAAAAATAATAAAAAAATAAAATCACTTGGCATTTTTAACATCTTGAAAACTCCAAACCTCATAAGGCCAATCCCATCCCAGAATCTCAAATTCCACCTGGCATGGAACAATGGGCTGAATCCTCTATTTACAGTTACTGTCATGGCAGTCAACCACCTAGACTAGTACAAGCTACACAGTATTATGTTATTCTTTGCATAAGTAAGTAATGCTTACAATAGTCACCTCTATGCTGGTTTCCTGTAGCCTTTACCTACAAACCTGTCTACATTAATCTCTATTCCATTCTCATTTAAACTACTTCCTATTTATGAGTGAACATCTGTTCCTTAGCTATATTTTTCAACTAGATGAAAGGCTATTTGCAAGTGATCTGTAAACCATTTTAAAAAATTCCAGCCCTGTTCAAAGACTGAAAATGGAATACATTCATAAATTCATCCATTCAGAAGCATTTACTTATAATCTGATCCTAACTCTTAAATATTGCTTTAGATGGTTTGTGTGTCTGTCCTCATCTGCTTAACTGTCTCAATTCCAAATTCCCTTACCCTGACCAGTCATTTCACACACAGCTAAGTAAAACAGTTGGTAAAGATCACCACACTGCACATAAACGCAACTAAGCAGATGGATACATTTATTCTTAGCCCTTATTTCAAAAGAACACTTTGAGAAGACTCAGAGAAATATATCAAGTGTTCATTCTATGATTGGTCATGCATACAATCCTGCTGAAAGTGATGGCAGTAGTTGTAAATTATGAAAAGCTGCAGTCTAGGGTCTCGTAACTGGGTGGCCTAGATATTAATAAGGATATACATACTAATGATGATGAAGCAGTTGTCCATGGAAAAGCTGATTTAGAGAATATTCAGTTTTATCTTTCTGACAGCTCACATGGGAGCACATACAGTATTCATTTCTTTTCACTGCACTAGAGTCAAATTAGAATATTGTTTAAAGATAAGGGGCAGTATGATTCCACTTGAGTGACCTACTTATTTTATTTAATACTTTCCAATCTTTAGCAAGAGACAGGATAAAATTAAACTCATAGCAATATAAAATTTCAGTAATTCCATTCATACAAAGAAGATTTATTCCAGTTTTACACCAAAATAACCGAGATGAGATCGTGACCTACAGCAATTTCTAAAATAATTATTAATATTTCTTCCTTCTCCAAATACAAGAACAACATAAAGGACAAAACATTGCATTCTCTGCCCTAAGTAGCATTCTAGCCATGTAATATTTGTATTTTGGGCTGTATTAAAGGATTCATCCAAGTTCATATCAATATAACATAACTGCGATTTGATGATCCATGCCTGTGACAGTTTTGAAAACAGAATGCAGAGTTCTAACACAAAATTCCTGCAAAAACATTATGATACGCTGTGTTTTACCTTGATATCATGGCCTGGAACATTTTTTGTGTCCCACACCAGCCACACAAATAACAATCATTTTCCATACTCTGTCTCAAAGATCTATTCTTTAAAGAGACATCAGAAATAACAGTTTCAATTAATTATGCACAAATGACTTACATTATCCTTAAGCAGAAGTTCAAGTAAATAAAAACCAGAAACAACTTAGCCCTAGCATTCACTTCCTGAATTTCTTTTTATGTCATTTATTGATATGTTTGGTATGTTTCTAGGAAGGTCACTTAGATCAAAAACCACTACAGCACTATATGGCAACGAAAGCTCAAGAAGAATTTTTAAATAAACAGGTCTTAGGGCTCACTAGCCTAAAAATAGTTGAAATAAAGTTACCTGCCATATGAAATGCACTGTCTAAACTTTCAAAACATATACTAGAGAGATTTGTACCATCACTAGCGAAAATAGCTACTCGGGTTACCATCACAGTTTAATCCAGTACTGCAATGGGTTGCTCTTCTCCCACTGCATTTTATAATCCAAGGTTTACTCCTGTTGAGGACAGCAAGATAATACAGCTAAGACAGAAGAACCTTCCTGCTGTTTAGAATACACTTCACTAGCAGAACCAAAGCAACTTCAAAAGACAAGATCTTAAAGATATTTATTTTTAGAGTTTGTCACATTTTCTATCATCATTTCTCAAACCACGAGCACAATGCACGGATACAGGAAAATAGATATCCTAAACAGAAAAAGCTTATACATCCTTTAGCTCCTCAGAAATCAATTCACAGCTTCACCAATGCACCATAAATGAATGCAGCTAAGAGTATGTATTGGTCCACTTACCATCCCCTTGATACAAAGGCTGACCTTCGCTCAGGAATGAGAAATTGATGGCATTTTAAATGCTAGGAGGAGAATTTCTGTATCCTCTCATGAACACATTGATATGTAAAAACTGTTTATTTTTATTCCAATTTGCATAAATTCATTAAAACAACTGAGAAATAAACATTCTCAAGATCAACTTTTAAAGACCTTGGTCAGGTATAGACTAGTAATATTTTCAGTGCAAATTCCATTTGTCAGCTATTGCTATAGCAATACAAGTTAATAAACCATGTAGATCAGCAACAGGATATAGACTCAATTTACTTTTCTCATTAAAAGTATGTGTTTCTTAAAATTCTACCAAAGCCAGGTGCCTGAAGAACAGCTATTACAGGGTCAAACATCTTCCTTTAAGATCATGAAATTAGTTTAAAGCATTTTGCTAGACTAATACATGAAGGCAAAAGCACAGTAGAATGAATAAATGCAGAAATATTATGTAGTTCTTGTAATTAATGTCTGGTCAAGTAAAAGAGGTAGGTGCATATCCAATAGGTAAAAGTAATGGAGGGAGTATTCCCTCTTTATGTTGATGAAATAACCCAAGATAGTCATATCCTGGATAACATATTTAGGAACAAAATAATTTTCTGATACACATTGTGAAAAACTGCATGAATTTGTTTATTTTCCCATATTAAAACCAAAACATCAGTAAGTATTTGTCAACACATTTCACTTTCAGTTATTGAGGACTGAAATACCTGAGAGTAGCCTGATTTCAGTCCCTGGGAATATGCTTCTGGGCACACAACTGGAATGGTGATTGGGAACAACTTGAAAGGATTTGTAAAGCGTAAGCCATGCCTGATCAGTCTGGCTGTCTTTTATAATGAAATGAATTTGTGCAGATGGAGAAATCAGTGAACATCCTTTATCCCAAGTTTAGCAAGGGTCTCAACACTATCTCTCCCAGAATTCCTGCGTTTAAGTTGGGATTTTATGGTCTACCTGGCAGACAGTCCAACAGGTAAAAAGCTGGTTGAAAGATTAGGTTCAGAGGGTGGTGATTAGTGGCTCATAATCCACTGGATGTTGGTGACAAGCACAGTATCACAGGGATCCATACTCAGATCCTTCCCCTGTAATATCTTTATCTGTTACAGCATAAGCTGGATAAGGACATATGGCAATGAGTTGGCAAACTCCTGAAGTTTGCAGATGACATCTATGGAACAAAATAAATGAGAGAAGCTGGTTAAATGCTTTCAGCTAATTTGGAAAGCACAGTTCATCTTCTCAATTCCTGTCTATGTTACCAAGACTAAATCTCAGGTTTATGGAAGGATCACAATTCCAATACACGTTCTTTAATCACTTTTCTTACCAAGTGTTCTCCTAAAAATCAGTCTTCTTTGTTGTTCCGGCTATTCCCCAATACACATTTCAGTTGCTGAATTTCAGGTAAGAAATTAGGGAGTATTTAAACCAAGATTCTTTGCAGAAAAGACTCCAACTAGTGAATAAATTACTGAAAAAGGCAAAAATAATTAAACTCCCTACTAAGTCTGAAATTCTGTTACTATTTCTTTTCATTGGTTAAGAAAAAAAAAGATTTTGAATTGAAAGCTTAATTGAGTCAGTGCCCATTTTGTATGTCAGTTGTAATAAACTCAAACTTATAAAGGGAAAGAAAAATTGGGGAACACCAGCACCACTTGTCTGTAGTTTTAAAATAGAAAATAAAATAGTTCTGAACAAGGCTATTGCTCGAGCCAGAGATAGGAACCAAAAACAAGACAAGGGAATAAATCAACAACAGATCTTTATCTGAAGTTATTATTCACATTAAAAATGTGAGTCTTTATAAAGACTTGGCATAAAACTCTGTTAGAGAACATGCCATTTCCTCATAGATACTAAAAAAAAAAACCAACTTAGAGACAGACGCAGGAGAAAACTCTCATAACTGAGCATCGACAATTAAAAGGGAAACTGCATTCAACAGAGTTAAAGAAAAGCCTTTCCTTGGACAGACTAATAAGTAATTAAAAAACAACAACTGCATCATCAGATTCCTCTGAACACAATACATTTTACATATTAGCTGCTGGCAACTATCTTGTGCCTATTAAAGATGTAAAAAAGAAAAGGTTTTACACCTCTGTACTTTGAACATACACAAAGATAATAGTTCACAAATAACATGTGCAGAGACACACATAACCATGTTCTAAGACTTTGATTCTTAACTGATGAACCAGAATGTCTTTCAGCATATTTGGCCATCTCATAACACACTTGCAGGACTGACTGAAGCCTGCATTCTGCCAGGACTCACGGAAAAAGGAATAAGCTGACTGTAGCAGAGTTCTGATTATCAAGCCTGTACCTTGTAATTCTGCCAGTTCCATGGGCAAAGTAGGAACACACTGCTGCTCTGTCAGAGCTAGCAATTCTCCAAACAATGGCTTTGCTGTGTTGAAATCATTTGGTGTCACTTAAAACTGGAGTCTAAGTTTCTGCTTCAAGAAGCACATTCTATGAGAACTTATATAGGTGAAGAATGTCATTATTGTCAGGAGACGTTCAGGAATACCTATTCCGCCATACGTTTTGCAGTGCCTTTTCCTGAAAGCTGGGTAAGTTTACGTCAATATTAACCTTTATGAAAAACATTAATATCCATATGTGTTTGCATGTAAGTAAGCCTCCTTGTCCCCTTTTATTGAGTTGTGGTTGTGGCAAAACTTTTAATTCCAATACCAGAAGCAATATAATTGACATTTGAGAGCAGTGTTCTCCCACACAACCAAGCCTTATAAATCAATTACAAAGCAGATTCAGGCATTACATATCACAGAAACAACAAAATTATCTAGTCTACTTAGCTACAGAAGTCCAGAAGAAAAACCTGTTTCTATAGGACCAACAACTGAAGGTGGGGCATTGGGACATTTCTCTGAAAGTGTATTTTGCATTTGCAGTCTGATGGATTAGAACTCTCTGAGGTTAGGTCTAATTTGTTTTACGATAAAATGGAATAATTTTAGATTAACTTCAGGCTGCTACCTCACTAAAATAACACTAAAGGCATTTTATTATTCCAGAGCAATAGGAACTGATGTTTAATCTCAGTGTCATGGCTGCCCATTCTTTTACTTCTTTTTTTTTTATTTTTCCCTTCTTCAGTTGTGTTGCTGGGAGGGACAGGAATAAGACAGAGATAACTTTCAAACAATCTTATGAATTTTTATCCCACCAGAAAATATACTATGGGATTGGATTTTCTGTATATTTAATGAGATAGATTTTCCACATGTCTGGATTGGGCTTGAGGGATTCCACCATTGCAGCTTTAATTCTAATGACAACATCAAAAAAGTTAGAACCTCACTATAGTATGTGCCACATAAACACAAAACCAGAGGTTTTTAACATAAGCTTTTAAAATGTGTACAGTATTAAAAAAGATTTCTAGTTGTTGCAAAGAATCTGCTGGATTCTACTAAAGAGAGAGGCTAAGAGTACATTATTTAAGCTTCTACTTATTGATAGCAAAATGTACTTACACTCCTTTACATGGCCTCAAAATATTATCAATATCTCAGGAAAAGACTCAAGATGTGCCCTCATTCATAAGAGTTCTTCATTCTTATAACAGCATATTTTTCATACTAAGCCTTTCCAGCTGTAGCCTATTTTATTTTTATTGACATACTCTTCTTCATCTCCTCAAAGCAAATTCAGATCTGCTTCTCTGACTGCCTGTGCTGCTTTGGCTCTTGAGCCTTTCTGACCTATTCATTTCCCACCCCATAAAACTGTCACATTCTCATTTTTCTGTATGTTTAAGGAGGAACAAATTTAACACCTCCATGAACAGGGAGAAAGATCTTAGCAACTGAAGGCAGATGGAATGACTATGTCTGGACTAAGGATTGCTGTGTTGTTGACACGACAGGCGTTTATATCCTTCATGTTAAGGATATGCATATATATGTATAAGGATATATATAATCCACTGTTAAGCCTTTTCTACTTAGAAATTATCAATAATATTTAAGGAAGGAAAATGTAACTGAGTATAGTACGTAAACATAATACAAGATTGTATCTTAAACCAAAACTAGAACATATACGTAAAAAACCCCACTTAGACATCCGCCTAAAATAGACTTTAAATTCATTCTGCAGTAGGTCTCTCCTGATACTCAGACTTTATTGCTGAATTCATTCAAGGGTTACAAAAAACACTTTGACAGCAGACCCATACTGTTACCACTAGGGAAAGGTGGGGTGGGGAGCAGAATGTGGGAGTTAAAAACAAGGAAAAAAGTCTTTAAAACCATAATTTCCCTTGCAAACAGAAGCTGATTCAGGGTGGATGTAGTAAGAACATCTTCAGTAGATGTGTCTAAAATATTAATTTACAAAAGCTAGCTAAAGGTTTCCATATTAAACAGGCAAGTTTTCTTCAGTAAAAGAACTAAATTTTATACAATTAGCACAATACTTACATTTAAGATTTACAGGTAGATGAGGATATTTCTCTGCTTGGAATCGTAATCATGAGCTAGCAAGTATGAACATCATGTTAAATAACTTCTGAATAACTATCGCCATAACAGTCTGACTGTTGTTACTGTACACAGCTCTAGTTTCAGTCCTACTCTGGAAGATGAAGGCAAGAAGGGAATGTGATATAACACAGTTCTTTATCCTTCTTTAAGAGAAACAGGTTAGAAATACTTCATTAGTGAAAAACTCCACTGGAAGCAAAATTTCTCCATAACTCTACACAATACAACCTAAAAGTTCCACAGAATTTCCAAGATAATAAGGGTGAGAATTTACATTTCTTATAGTAAGTAATTTATAAAATGATAAATAAAATATACTTAAATGTAAATTTTTATAATTGGATACTCTAAAAATAATAAATTTATAATTTAGTAAGAGCTTTTGAAACATGGAGAGGAAAAAAAGGCATTTTTTAACAATAGTATTAAAATTCTACAGAAGTTTATTAGCTTTTCCAAAGTGTTGACTTCTAAGGTGGATGAAGGGGGGGGGGGGAGGGTGTGAATTTGATTTGTTTTAAAAAAA
>JAVSBS010001691.1:43689-65932 GCA_033124195.1 Coracias cyanogaster
CCTTTTGTTGGTGTGTGTGGTTTGTTTTTTTTTTTTTTTTTTTGGTTTGGTGTTGTTTTGGTTTGTGGTTTGGGTTTTTTTTTTTTTTGGGGGGGGGGGTGTTCCTTTTATTTCTTCTTTTTTTTCTTCTTTTTTCTTCTTTTTTTTTTTTTTAATATATTCCTGGAAAATTCATCTCACTTTCTGGTAAGCTATAGATTCAGTTTAGAAAAATAACACATTTTTCATGAAATAAGTTCATGACAATTTGCCATTTTCTGAAAAATTTGCTACTTCTACCTCTGAAAGATGTTAATTGTTTTAATTATGCTATTTGCACAAGAAAAGCCCTGTAAAAAGTGCAAGGTCTGCATAGCACCATGAACCGATTTACAGAACACTAAACAACAATGTCTTGTACTCAGCACCTTTTATCTTGTAGACTTTTACTGGCCAAATACTATTAGTGTCAAGGGAAGCTTGCTGTAGCTTTAGGGCAAGCATATCAGGAGTGCATAATAAGCGTTACAAATCAACTTTCAGCTACGCTTGTTTCTTCTCTACACTTCAAGTACTGAGTGTGTCTTGCTTGTTCCTAGAGTCAAAATTTTCCTGTAGAACTGGGGATATGCATACACCAGGAGACAGACCGAAATAATTTATCATTCTCTACCCACCAGAATTTTTTATCAAAAGATCTTTGTCTTCAAAACCAGCTCACATTTGCTGGGATTTTTTTTTCTTCTCTCTCCAGCAACAGAGCTCAGACTATTTCCAAAGGTTTATTATGTTATCACAACCTTGGTAGTGTAACTGTTTAGAACTACAGTACATTTTATTTTATTAAGGGTTTTCTTAACACATTTAAAAGTTAGCTGGGGCATTTGGATTTTTTTATCTGTTATAAAGTTAGTGGTATTTAACAGTGAAATGTTGGAATCAAACAGTTTGGGGAACACTACAATGAAAGGTTAAAAAGTGAAATGTGTCATAAATGCCTGCAGATAGTGCTTCTCAAAAGTTAAATTTCCCACAAACTTTTAACATTTTACTTCGCCATATAATACCCCATGCACATAGGTTTATGGAAACCTTGTTTTAAACCCCAGTATTTCTTTCCTTAATGAAATCCTAACTTTTCAAAGGTGATTTCAGGAACATAAGAAGCTGACAACCTAAAGTTTATTGCAACATAAACATTTCTAGAAGTAAAACAGGTAACAAATATAAAGTAAGAGTTTAGTTTAACACAAGATGTAATTCATAAGGTGGATTTAAGTAACAATTTATATGTTAATAGTTCTAAAATAAACACAAAACGTGTAGGTTTCTGAAAGATATTTTAACAAAATTAATCTTAAAGAAAGAAAACTCCTTAACTTTTACCTGACTTGTGTAAATTATGTAAGGGACAATTTTATTTTTTGTTTAAAGCCCACAGAATTATTTTTGTTGATCTGACAATTTTTAAACTACTCACTAAACTTTACTGTTAGAGAGTTCCTACAATCGAACTTATCATTTGCATAAAATTTAAATATTTGTTCTATTATACCTTCTGTACAAGATTCCATTCCTCTTACAAACTCTGGTAAGTTATACCAGTTCTTACGTTTATACTTAGTATAACTTCTTCCAAAGTAACAAAATACCAAACCTCCAAAGTTTGGCTCCTGCTCTTCAGAGCTGTAGCCAGCAAATGACTACATTATTTACCATAAGAGCAGCAGGCACAATCAGACAAAGGCAGAATGAGCTAGTGCAAAACATAAAAATGCATTCAAAATAAGCATAGGCAACTTCCATGTAAAATTACGCATAAAATTTGCTTTCCTCCTCCATTTCCCTTGTATTTTGGGGTTAATAGTCTTCTCCAGAGGGGTACAATTTTTTAAATTCAGCATCTTGAGCTGTATAAGGGGTTGCAATCTTATTTCACATTCTATTTCTTATTTCACAAACAATAATCACTCATTCACAAGAACAGGTAAATGAAGACTTTGGCTCTGTGAGAAGTCAGAAAAGCTGGACTGCACATCCTTGTTTGTCAGAGCAGGAGGTTGATATACAGATACATCAAGGACAATTTTTTTCCCACCTAAATCAGAAATCAGTAGCTCACTTATGAAACACAAGCTAATCTCTGCAGGGAATAACTTCCGCAATATCTCTTTAGGTCATTGGGAAATGCAAAACCTCACAGAAGTTGGCCATAAGTGTTTTCACTGAAAAGCAGGGAAAAATTTGCTAGTTATTTTTAAAGGTAAAGTCACTTGCAATAGATAAGTTACATCACTTGCTGAAAGCATTCCACTGATAAATGTATGAAGAGTTGACAGCAAGTTTATCATTGTCACAAAAATAGCTCCTGTTAGTCTTGCTGTCTTATAAAGTCACATATCAGGTGACACTCTAGTGCTAATCAGCATTTTAACAGACATTTCCATCAATTAAAACTTTTTAGAAGATATCTGTGAAATTATGCAGTCTGACAAAAATCTAAATGAAAGAGTCAAAAGAGGTAACACTAATACACTGCAGTTCTCAGTCTCATGTAAAAATAGCATCCGAGATTGGAATTGGGACAGACACATGTATATTAAAATAAGCAGGCACCTAAATCAATGGCACCATGCAAAGAGAATAACTGAAAGAAGCATACTTGTGATTCAAAAAACAAGCAAAATCTGCCACCTGTTCAGGTGTCGAAATGCCGATATCTCTAATAAGCAAGAACCCTGATGAATAAGAACCCATTAAGTATAGTTAGTAACTTAGCTGTGAACACATGCAACTACTGACTGCAACACATTTTAAGGAACAGCCCAAGGAGCTACCATGAAATGCAACAAAATATTCACGGCTGTGCTTCTGTATAGTTATTGCAAAGCAATACTTGTTTCCTGTTCTTTGTTAACAGGATGCAAAACCTTTGTGTGGGAAACTGGCCCCCACAAAACTGACCCAAGTGTTTAACTGGAAAACACTTACCAAAAATTTGACTGATGTTATGAATCCTTTATGCCATCAGATTTCTTTATTTACCGCACTGTCTAGAACTCTGGGCTATAAAAGGAAAAAGAATCCAATAATTCCTCCATAAACACAAGGGGGGTGGATGTGGTACTAGCTTGTATAGTGCCAGTGAAGGTATTCCTGGCTACAATTTGTGGCGACTATCACGCAAGGAAGAAAGAAAAAAACATCTCCAGAAGAACAATAACTTTTTCTACCAGAAGAAACTTTTAATGACAAACAGAAAAGCCATGAACAATTTCACCTTCTGACTTTTGACTGTGAGGGCTTTCTGACGACTGCTGAAATGAGACAAATATTGGAAGGTGCAACAGTATGGTATAGGAAGAATGAAAAGGTTCTACTGTGAGCTACATTCTGAAGAATTTCTCCTCCTGCATATTTATCTCCTAAATGAAAAGCTGTTACATACTGATGTATTAAAGAAAAAAAATACAGCACAGCTGAACCTCAGGTCCTATTCATTAAAGTGATTTCTGGCTGGTACCTTTTAGCTTTAGCTTCTTTTTGTGCTATTACTTATTTCAGAATCAAAATCATTTCACATCCTCAGCCAGCAGTGTTGTAATGACTTCAGTATCCAATTTTGTGGGCAACAAGCTCTCAAGCCTCAATTCTTTCAATAGTTTTTACCATAAAAATCCCTTCATCTTCAATAGAATTATTTCTAATTCACATAGTGAATTAGTTACTACACTACAAAATTAACCATCTTTAAAAAAAGCAATCACATCCAAGTGAGTTTGAGTCTCAAAAAGCAAGACAACAATAATTTGGCAGATCAGTATACCCACATAGAGCCCAGCTGAAGTCACTGGGTCTCTGTAGCTGCAAAAGTCTTTTGGTGTGTAGTAAATCAGATTGTCAGGACCTGAATATATGATTCCCTTCAATATAAAAAGCCCTTCTAAATTAACTTACAAAATTAGGAGATACATCATCACAAATAACCTCATACTTCTCCCTAGAAAAGGTATATAAACTATATGTAAATCTTCTGTACCTATATATAATTGTGGCTATTCTTTCAGTTATTGTTACCGTGGGCGAAGATTGAGATCTTCATTAGTTATTTCTGTCAAAATTAACTGAAAGGACCAGTTTCTCTCTACGGGTTATGAAGTCTCCTCAGTGAACAGTACTGGAAATCATATGGAAAGAAGTCCTGATCTTTTCCACTTCCAAATTCAATAGGCATTGGGAATGCATTGTTCCCATGCATCGGACTATTATTTTTTGAGATTATTTATTTGTACAGTTGTGAACAAGCTAGAATAAAAATGGAAGTATGCAATAACTTTCTTCATTCCATGTTAGAAGGTTCCTTTTTAAGTTGACCTCATCTGATGGTCATGAATTTCAGCATGACCTTTTTGGGGGAAACCTAACTTCCATTTTGGATGCTTTTTTCCTCCTCCTGGGAACAGATCTGAGGTCAGGGGGAAGGCACGAGGAAAATATGAAACAACACAAAGAAAGTACTTCTTTATGCCTCTCTAATCTTCTGAAAAAAAAAGGGCATGGCAAAGCATTTTCAATACTTGTAATGAAAACAAAAACTGAATAGAGAGTACTGATAAATATGTAGTTTAATGCTAAAAAGCCTGTCGTGTTCCACAGAATGGCAACCTTGACAGTAATACTGTATGAAGTAGCTATTTGTCCTTTACTGCAGAACCAATATTATTGATTCTAAGATTAACTGTGTGGCAGAATAGGAATTCTATCTCCTGTGCAGACTGGTTCACTTTTGGCCTCTTCTGTAAATGATCCTCATATTGAAATATCCTCAACCATAGTACCCACTTAGACTTTCTAGGAAAAACCTTTTAGCCTGTAAAAGTGGGTTTTGTCAGCTATTTGAGAAAAGATTAGAACATTTTTAACAACATAAACAAGTAGTCTTCTCATTTGACTGCAAGTGTATTTTTTTTTATTATTCCCACTGGCCAGGAAAGCACTGGTATTGGGGAGGAATTTCTTAGAAAAGATCTTAAAGAAGAGGAAGTGAATCAATAGAATTACAGAAAGTACTGTAGAAAACTGTAATTCATATAGAAAATATGGTTCAAAGACTATTTTAAAAAATTCTCTAACATTTCTTCCAAAGTAACAGTACTTGCACATGATATAGAGAGGAAGAATCTAATCGACATTCCACAGTGAAGACAAATTCCATTAATTTTTATGGTACCAGCTGATGCAGAAGTCATTTGCAGGATCCAAACATCTGACAAAGCTAAGATTTCTACCATGAGAAATTAACTGAGAAAGAGATGTTTCTTTTCAAACCTTTCTAGTAAAGATCAGATTCTGACCTCTTCATAAAGAATAGTACCTTATTCCATCACTGATTAATACTAGTCTGTGTGGGACTATCACTTTAAGCATTCCACTAGCTTGGTAAAACCATAGACAAACCATAAAGAAGAACATCCTGAGGTACAGGTTTTCCCAGGAGCCTGATCTCAGCCAAATCCACTGTACTATGCCTGTATCACAGACTATACCACAAAAAATTATTCCGGGATGAATCTATGGAGGAAAATTTTGTGTTAAGTTCTTTATTATTTAGTGAGCTAACATAAACCTTAATTCAAGTGTGTAGGAATATGGAAAGTAACATTTTAACTATTTATCTGATATTTACCTAAGAGCTAAACAAACAAGGAACATATGGCTTTCCTCTAAAAGAGAAATATGCTTGGTATGGCAGTAAACAGAAAGATGCAAAGCATGATGAACTTTCCCTAAGAATCAAGAAAGTGAAATAGCTCTTTATAGTCATCCGTTTGGGTTCTAAAAGTGAAAAAGTTGAAGAAAATGATTGAGAAGGTTTAGACCCAGGGGCAACACAGATCTTGAGATTCTGATTTCTCATAAATGCGTGGGCTTTTCATAAGCAAGTCATATTGTGTAAACATTTTATCTGTATTATAGACTCTGTCACTGTTTTGCAAGAAGAAAAGCTCTACAGGACCTTTCATTTCAGAAAAAGAAAAGTATGTGTGGATGAAAAATTTAGGCTCTTTGGCCTTCTACCATTACATTTGCTATTAAAAATATGTTATGTAATGTATATTTAATTGCTTTTTATATTAGTATAAAGTCTGCTATCTCCAGTGGACACTCCAGATCAAGGAAAAATCTTGTAACACCACTGAGTGCCTACATGGTACATATTAAGGACAAGTGTTATACAAAACTTTTTCAAACTTTGCTGGTGAAAAAACTAATAGCCACACTGGTACTTAAAAACCCAGAATGAATTTAATGGAATTTTACCTCAAGTAGCAGAAAACTACTTACCTTAAAAGAAAGCTGATTTGTATGGCTTTGCTGTATTTTTTTTCTAGTCATGTACTATAGAAATTGACTGCATAGGATTAAGCTAATGTTTTACAATTATAACTGAATATCTATCTGCACAGCAAATGGTTATATACAGTTGGACTAATCCTTAATTCATTTGATGTTTCTGAGGGACACAGATTTTTTTTTTAGATTTATATGCAATTTCTTCCTAAACCACAAATCTTTAAAGTGCTACCATTAGTCTATAAACTACAATTACAAACAATTTCCCAACTCCTACACAGAAGAACTGTGTTCTTCATACAGAAACCACTTCTCAATTTTTTGTAGAGAAATGGTTCTTCCTGGCAGTCTTGGTGGACAAACAGCACAGAGATGACAGGACCGACTGGATATCTATGTCACTGCTCTGTTAAAGACGTTCCAAGGCAAGTCACTTCAGAATAGGCAATAAAAGGGAGCATAAACCTCACTGAGTTAATAGGAAAAAAGGTTGTGTCGAAGTACTTTTGAAAATAAAGTCTTAGTCCTTTCTTCAAAATACCTAGTAAGATGATCTCTGCATCACTTGAAAACAATATATAGACTAAATTATGCACATTAGATAATTAAAAATAGTCTTACAATATTCAAAATTTAAATATGTTTCTCTGTCCAGTATCCATACCACAGTTTGTCATGATAAAAATGTAACCTACTAAAGTGATAAAGGGACCTCATATGTAAGAGATTTGTACTTCAATTTCTTGAGAGAAATGAACAAAAAACCCCATGAACCATCTATCTGCTTCTCAATGATTGCTTCAGCTTTGAATATCATATTGAGATGAACAAGTTGTGATTTCCAGTGCACCAGAAGCCACCTCTCAGTCATTGCAATGTACTGTTGAAAAATTTTTCCTAATCTCCCACAGCCAGATAAAAACTGCCAAGAAAACGGTGCTATATCCAATAATTTACTTGTTAAATTACATGCTGTTACTTTACCACAACATTCTACAACTTACTACTCTAATTTTTCATCCTCCTTAATAGTCAAAGGATTCAATATGAAGTCGTTTGTCACAAGTCAATTACTCACCACTGGCTAAGTGTGGAAGTTATCAGAAGCGAATGGAAGTGTCACATAATTTAATTAAAGATAATACCAGTATCTGCAGTCAAATTTTCAAAAGAATTTAGAGGTCATTTAGACACTGAAGTGAAGGTTTGTTATCAAAAGAATTCAATATGCAGTATCATCATACACACAGACACTTAAAATTAAGGCCAGCTATTTCTCTCTTCTCTACCACATCAGGGAAAGAGCAAAAGATTACCAAAATTTACATTTTATGCCATCACGTGAAACTTGTCACAGACACTTTGCTCCATGTTACAAAAGCAAGGCCTAACACACTATTTTGAAAAGGAGGCCATATATTTTGGTAACTGAATCTGAGCTGAACTTTAAATAAATAGCATAGCTCAAGAGACAAGAGTAAGGTGGTCTGTAAATGACACCAATAGATTCTCCGTGAGAGGTAGCACTGTCTGCACAATATTCTTTAAAGAGGCAAAAGACAAGCCAGGTAATCCCTGAGTAACTGATGTTTCAGGAGAGGAAGAACTAGACAAATGTAAGGATAGAGCTATGGCATAAAGGTTACAGTTTAAGCTCTCATTTGCTTTACCAAAGCATCCATGCATGAAAGAATTGTGATTTAGCAACTAAAACTACACAACAGAAGCAACTGAGGAGTCTTGAAAGGTGATATCTTCAGGATTGCCCAGAACAGTGTAATTGATTAGTTTCAGGCCATATTCACCAGCTTCAGCAGATAGCAAACCACTTTAGATGAGCTTTTGTTTCACACCTGCATTACATGCAACATTTGCTATAAAAATTAATTCAGTTCCTTTGAACAGCTATCAGAAAACAGCATAGTTATAAATAAATTCAAATCATTTTAACTTAAAACTTTGCTAAGCAATATTGACTCCTTTTCTCTGAGTCACAACATGACAGCACTAACATCTGAGTCTTCATAAATGACTATCAGTATTTCTGTGTAGACTCAAAAAGTTTGCAAGCAGTATTTTAGACCCACCATATCTAAATGAATCAGAAGATTTTCAAAAACAATTTTCAGAGCCTCTGTAATAAACATGACAACTTTAAGGACTTATCCACTACTTTGATACCTTACAGAAAACATATGGATTCTAGAGAGAGGACAGCAGTGCAGCGGAAAGTATCTAAAATGCAGCAGTGAACCTCTAAGGAGGAGATTCTATACAGCCGTGGTAACTTGAGTGGAACTAAGTCCCTTTACTTTAGTGTGGCTAAGAAAAGAAAACCAAAAAGGCATTTTAAAAATGTATATATGGCAGCATATACAAACCAGACGCAAGTGGAATGTATCTGTTTCTAATTATTTCACTATAGAACCAAATTAGCTTTCAAAGCATGATGCCCATTTCAAGACATTACTCAGTTCACTGCACATGAAATACAGTCAGCCTACTGCTAATTCAACCACTAAAAACCAGCTAATAGTATACATTCTCTATGGAGTAACTTGTATTGTGGTAAGACTATCCCCATTACAGGAAAGTGTGTTTCAATTCCAGAAAACTGGTTTCACACCGGAATCTTTTGTTATACTGTAGCAAAATATATAGGTGCTATTTGAATTATGGAATGTAATGCACACCACAGAGGGGGTGGGAAGAAGGGGATTTTTTGTTTTAGATTAAAACACTTGTTCCTCACATCCCAAGCCACAGTCTTTACCTTCTCTGGCTTTAAACAGACTTGGTAGAAATAGAGAAAGTAAGTTTTGCTGCTATGTTCACATTCAATACAAATAAAAAAAACCTACAGGATTGGATAAAGAGACTAAAGTTGCTTACTAAAAAGAGCAGCAAAGCTTGCTTGGAAATGTTGCATTAGCAGAGATTAATTGACACACAACTTATTCTGTCCCTGACAATCTAATTTGCCAGGAAGAGGTTCCCCGTGGATGCCTGTGACCTAACTGCCTCCAGGAAACTTTCAGCTGCTCAGTACAGCTGCAAGACAGAGTGGCCAGAGTGACCACAGCAGCTGCAATAAGCAAATCTCCTCACTTCAAACTTGTAAAGCTGTTTCCTCCAATGCTTTCCAGAACTATGGCACATTCTACACAGTTCGTCAAAAACACTTTTTTTTTTTTCCGAGTCTTATGACCTATTTTGTTCCTTGCCTTTCCTGTGCTGTAATAGATTGCTGTTTGCATCCTCCACCGCATATCCTGATAGAGCTTGGTCAGGAGCTCTCACTGTAGGCACAAAATGTTCTTCTTCCCCAGGGAAAGACTGACATATGGCAAAACTGCTAGGACAAGGGCATGGAGGTAGCTGCTGCCCATCTGCTGGACCACCGTTACTTAGGACCAACAAACACTAAGTTTCTCTAAACCTGGTTTCTAGAGAGAATACACTGGGTTACAAGAAGAGAGCACCATCTCTAATGCTTGTGCTGGGTGGGGTGTGTCTTTCAGAGAATTAATCCTGCAAATCAAACTAAAGTAACTTTTGACTCTTTTGTGTATGCTTCAATCCAAGCAGCCTCAGGATTACAGAGCAAGCTGCAAGAGCCTGCCCTGGCGTTTTGTTTAAAAAAAAAAAAAAATCAAAATTAACATCACAGGGATTCAGATTAAGTGAATTAAAATATAAATTAAGTTGTTAAACATTAACAAGTAAAACATTTTAACACACCTCAACTTTTGTTAAAGTCCAAATATTTGATACAAATTAAAGGTACTTTAAACATTTTTTGCTCTTTAATAGGTTACAAATATTTTTTATTATCACAAATTTCAGCTTTTTCTAAGAAACATAAGCATCTGCCTTCTGTCCAAAGCTTGCTAATGAGGATGAAATGATGGTTGAGAGCAGCAGTAACAGAAGATGCTGGATAATTCCCCACAACCTCTCAGATACACAAGTTAAAGTTATTATGGGAAGGGGAATGATCTTGGACTTTCATGTTGTTTTTCATGTAAAGTTCTCAAAACATACCTTTGCATCTTTAAAAAAGCAATAAATAGCAGCTCAGCTTTATGAACAGGGAAGGATAAGCAGGCAGCGCAAGCCCTTGCCCAGCCTGCCCCAGCACAGGGCAGCTCCCAGGGCATGATCAGTAGCTAAGCTGCACAGCAGCGTTCAAGTTAGATGCGGGAAACAATAGCTCCAAGAAAAACAAACTGGTCCCTGATGTTCCCTCTGGGCCTACCAAAAATCAAAGATTTGTAGATAAGCTATTAAACACATGGTAAATTGTGCTGTTTTCTTTCTTAAATGGATGTATATTTAGGCAAAGTGGAGATTTGTACATACAGTCAAGCAGACCGCACTGCTTATTTAACCATTGCAAAGTTCTGCTAGTGGCAAAAATACATTTTATATTCTCAGATCTGCTAGATGAGCTGTGCAGTTGTACCCCAACTGCTTCATCTCCATAAACCAGGCTTAAATGAAAACAATGAGAAACTTAGATATTAAGTCACACTTGCATGATGTGATTTTTTTTTCTTAATATTATTGCTTATGAGTTGTTTACACACCTAGAATTTGGGTCATATTGATGATCTGCCTTTCAACAAATAGTTGAAAGATGACCAAAACCTGATTTTTATATTGAATTGCAGGGTTAAGAAACTCTAACTGGCACATACATTAAGTCTTAAAATTTTGTCTTGATTATTCCAGCCAGAACTGATAAACTACAAAGGTAATTTCAGAAAAAAAGCAAAACGTCTAAGTAGTAGCAAGGAATGACAATTGAAGTACAGGTATTAGGCAAATATATAGTGGCAAAGCAATAAATGTTAATGATAATTTATCGTAGTACACTAACATAAGTGTGAATATGAAAATAGCTTAAAGTAATGTTGGTTTCATGAAATACTTTTCATTCTCATGAACAATAACTTTTGCTGTTTTACCATGAAAGTAATTCTTGTTCAGCTCTGGAATTTCTATCTACTACTACTACTTCATCTCTGATCTTTTGTTAAATACACTGCTTAACAAAATCCAGTCCCTCATTTCTCTAGCCCCAGATCACATAATCTTGATTAGCCTGAAAATTCATTTTACTCTTCCCAAAACCATGAAATAATTGTTATCTGTACAGGTTTAATTTTAGAGTGTTCAGTTTCTTCACTGTGCTCATGGGATCACCTTAACAGGGTATAATAAACTAATGAATATAAAAATCCCCCCAAACCCCTTGAAACAGGTGATTTTTAACAATTGGCAATGAAAATACTTGAAATTAAGGCTTCTAAACCTTGCTTTTACTGAGAAGATGGTGACAGCATCTGCATTTAAGCTGTGTCAAAGTCTTCACAAAGTATAAATCAGCATAGGGTTTTTTTTATTTTGCTCAATTCAAAAGCAGGTCATTAGGAAATTAAAGTGAAGCAAGACCATTTAATACATGTTAACCAGCAGTAACATATTTTATTCAGTCTATTGCAGAATATATGTTTAGCTTTTCTTGGCAAAGAAGGTAGTTTTGGTTGACATCAGTCTTGTATCTCTTTTTCATTTGTCTACACGAGACCAGAATTCATATAGCATGAACATTTTTCTCATTTTGAAATACCAGTAAACTTCAAGAAAGAAAACCTTTTCTAATCCCTGAACGGAAAGGCAATAAATTTAGATCAGCCTTATGCAGAAAAGTCACAATTATGTTTGTCATGGTTTCCAGTACACAGGAAAACCATGCCTAGATGGACTGTTCTCTGTGGATCTCATCATATCTCTTGAAATAGCTGCTCTCTGAATATTCTCATAACAGCCTTTCCTTCAGTAATGATTATTTAATATGCAATAGAATCATGCTTTCATTAGTTCACTTGCAGGGGCTAGCAGTCCAAATGAACTGATTTTCAATTTCCATTAAATCAGTAAGGACAATTAAACATACATTTACATTCATTTATTCCATGACAGAAAATAAATCCTTTTAAAGAAAAATTCTTAACAGGTTTGGAATCTCTGGGTGTTTTGTGGCGATTATCTCCTGCAATGAACAAATTTAATCTTGCTGGGGGTTTTCCTTAATCAAAAAAGTCCCAACATGTCTTTCAGTTTACTGAACACTGGAACTGCAAACCATCAAGCTTCTTAATTTATGCAGGCACTGAGACTGAATATTGATGATCACTGCAGGTTGTGCATATTTACATGTATGTGTACATGCCATGTGTGAGAGAAAGAAATCAACAGGGAAGGGTCAAAATAAGGTTTTCTTGCCCAGCTTCCTTCTTTCAACATGATTCTTTAATAGGTAGATCATGAAAGCATTGGTCTGTAGTCAAAAATATTATCCAAGAAGGACTGAAACAGGGCAAAAATTATTAATCTTCATACTAGAAAACTGAGCCAATAGGAGAAGAAGGATAGACAACTGGTAAAGAACCAGGGAAAGATGACATGAATAGTCAAAGGCGTATTCAGAACAGCTTCCATAAGAGGCAGCTCAAGCGCATATGACCCCTTGTTCTGGAAAATCATTGAAAGAGAAATATCTACAGCAGTCTGTCAAGCCCAGAGAGAACAACAGTTCACTGTCTCTTCCAACACAAGAGAATAGTGGTCATCAAGAGAAATTGGCACAAGGCAAGTTCAAAATACATGAATGGAAGTTCTCCATGTAAGACAGTGAAGTTTTGGCTCAACTTTCAGCAGGATCTTTTACATAACTGAAAGTTTACATGGACACACTAATGAGATAAAGATCCACAAAAGGTAATTTAATGCCACAGCATCACCCCTAATTTGGCAAGTGCCTGGTCATTGGATGCAATAGCAGCATTTATGCAGAATATTGCCCTCATGCTTCCCTGTTCTTATATTCTTCACTGTATGTCAAGTCCTGATATTGCCAGAGACAGGATGTTGAACAAGAGGCACCTTTGGTCTCTACCATTACAGCTTTGTTGTTACATTACTACATTATATGTTTATAGGACTCAGGATGAATTCCATGATCATCTATTAATCTCCTTAAACTGCCCTATCATCTCCTTGAGGAAACTTAACCTGAACTTTACTCCCCCTCTACTCCAAGACGGGGTTCTTCACAGTCCTATAGTTATCAGTACATATTTTGCTTCTTTGTTTAAACAAATTAAGCCTAAAGAGGTCTTAGCTTACCTGAGAATGATATGCAATGAATAAAAACTTTTTAGTTAACAACTGTCACATAACAAAAGTTTTCCGATTTTCAAAATTCTCTTGAGTCAGGAATAATTACTAGATGCTCCTGAAAGCCCCATTTCTCATAGCCATGACTAATTTAACTTTTTTTTTGGTTGCAAAAACAACCTGCTAAGGAAACATTGCCGCATGAAACAATCCATGGAGATTTTGCTGTCTCCACAACTGAGGTAATTATTTACATATTCTTCTGGTATTAAAAAAAACACTGCTCTCCCCTCATTATTTGAGAAGGCAATAACCACCTGATTCCAACTTCAATTATGTTATATAGCCAAAAGGGTAAATATCCATTCTATCAGAACTGTTCAAGCTGAAGTCAGATTGAAGTGTAACTTCACAGTACAGGTCTTTCTATATTTATGTAGATTTATTATAAAGGAATATAATGTAATGATGTACACAGCTTTATTAATTTAAGATTCCTATATTTCAAAGTTTTGGAAGTATCAAATAATTTTTAAATTTTCCCTCTTCTTTTGATTATTTTAAATTCTTTCAATTATGCTACAATATTTTAATAAATTGAGCTGTAGCCTACACACAGAATTGTATTCAAATATGAAAACCAATAGTGGATTTAAAGTTGGGGAATATAACTAATCCCACTGAATTTATTATTAAAAAATGACAATACAAACATTAGAGAAGTAGGGTCTACAACAAGGCAGCTGTTAAAGTACTAAGCCGTGGTCACTGTGTGTCAATTTACCTACAAAGGTCAAAGCAGTTAAGACATCTTGACACAGAAAATGTAAATGGTAAATATGATTGCTTTGCAGGCACTTTCTAGAAGTTTTTCCCACAGCAAAAGAGGACAGCAGGAGAGAAAGCACAGAAGGAGCAGGGGAACTGATTATTCTATATGCAAATATAACAAAGATTGTTTCATTAGGTTGTGAAATTGAAAAAGTAGAATCATAGGAATCTCAAACAAAAGCAGTCATAATTCCCCTCCCAAATTACCACATGACAAGATGTAATACTATTCCTATACTGCTGCTGGTTTTGTATTATTCATTCACAGTCTGACCTCCAACAGAGAGAAGTCGCTGAAAGGAATACGCAGTTTAACAATCAGAAAGTGAGAAAAACTCAGTACTTCCTTTAGAAATTACCCAGCAAAGTGCAGAATGCCTTAGCTGAGGACTGAGGTCAACAGAAGAGTGGGTATTCTTTGCTTAGGATGGTTAAGAAGTTACAGTAAAAGCAGAGCAAAGAAATAATTGAAAATTTCTCAGTGGACTCTGCAGTATTGTATCAGTGCAGAAATAAACAGAACTTTAGAGTCACAAGGAGGTCTTTAGGTATCTGTATTTGCATGCATCAGGTTAAACTCATTAAAGCAATTTAATGCTGCCTGCAAACCCTGACCCTCCATGTGATTTCATGAGCTAGGAGAAATTTGAGAAAGGTCAGGTGCCCTTCTGTTGACTTCACGGACTCTGAAGCTGGTGTAAAACTGATACTAAGATGCTTTATACAGTATAATTTGAAGCCGAAAAGCATTTTGCTGCTTGTGTGTCTAAGGAGAATCCCATTACACAGAATCGCAAAATGGTAGGGTTGGAAGGGATCTCTGGAGATCATCTAGTCCAACCCCCTTGACAGAGCAGGGCCACCAAGAGCAGATTACACAGGAAGGCATCCGGAGGGTTTTGAATGTCTCCAGAGATGGAGACTCCACCATGTCCCTGGGCAGCCTGTTCCAGTGCTCTGCCACTCTCAAAGTAAAGAAATTCCTCCTCATGTTTCAATTGAACTTCCTGAATTCAAGTTTATTTCCATTCCCTCTTGTCCTGTCACTGAGCACCACAGAAAAAAAACTGACCCCATCTCCCTGACATCCACCCTTTAAGTATTTATAAGTGTGGATGAGATGCTCCCTCAGTCTTCTCTTCTCCAGACTAAATAGACCCAAGTCCCTCAGCCTTTCCTCATAAGGGAGATGTTCCAGTTCCCTAATCATCTTAGTAGCCCCTCTCTGTGCCCTCTCCAGCAGCTCCCTGTCTCTCTTGAACCAGCGAGCCCAGAACTGGACAAAATACTCCAGATGTGGCTGCACCAGGGCAGAATAGAGGGGAAGGAGAACCTCCTCAACCTGCTGGCCACACCCTTCTTGACTCATTCCAGGATGTCATTGGCCTTCTTGGCCACAAGTGCACATTGCTGGCTCATGGTCAACCCCTAACCTGTACTGGTACGTGGGGTTATTCCTCCCCAGGTGCAGCACCCTACACTTGCCCTTGTTGAATTTCATCGTTTATCTCTGCCCAACTCTCCAGCCTGTCCAGGCAGCACAGCCTTCTGGTGTGTCAGCCACCTCTCCCAGTTTTGTGTCATCAGCAAACTTGTTGAGGATTATTTCTTTCCTTACTATTTCCATCTCTATTTTAAAATTATTTCAGATTATGCCTATGTCAGGTTTTACCTATATCAGATTCTAAACTGTCTGTGGCAAGGCCACTTCTTACCGCACCTAGCGCAATGGCAAACTCTTCTGGGAGGGGCCCTGGCTGTTAACTTAGGTGTAACTGCTGGCTGTTCCAAACAGACAGGGAAACAAGGAAGTCCTACTTAAATTCTGGACCAAATCCTACAGGTTTGTTTTCCTCAGTGGGATATTTACCAATGTCACAAACTAAACTGTGGCTGCAAATCCCAGATTTATTTGGGGATTTTAAACTAAGGTAGCAACATGGATTCTGACTGTAATTAACAAATTAGTTATGTGCATTTTAAAAGATAATGTGCTTCCCTTTCACACTTCATTTGTTATTCATGAGACAGCATAATCTTTTTCACTCAGCTTTTAAGTTTAACTTAGAGATCCCATGCCAAAGTGTTAAAACTCATATGAGAAAACATAACTAACAAGGTACAAGTTTCAACTCAGATCCCAAACAAGTCTTAAGAGACAAAACATGGAAAATATGTACTGTTGTCTCTGACCCTGGAGTAGAAGACTGGAAATCAGCACACTGAATCCTGGAGCTGGTCCTATCCCAGCCTCTACCACTTCATGATAATTCCTCACAACTTCATTTTTTCCATCACAAAGAGCTGGAAGCATGCTTACATTCTTTTTGGTAACCCTGAGGATAAACTCACTGACACATGCAAGCGGCACAGATACATCAACACCTAAATACATACAGAGTCTTGAAACAGGAGTGACTTTGATTCTGGCTACTGGCATTAAAACGAATGGGTTTTTTCATACCAACAAGGGAGAAAACACCTCAAAATCTGGGAGTGCCTTAAAAAGTACTTTATCTTCAGTTGCTCAAAACCTGGAAACTGCTACCCTACCCAACCTGAGAAAAGTGAGCCGTACTTTGAGATAGGTTAAGAATGGGTTCCCAATTTTTTAAAAAAGCCTAATTACAAGACTAACAATTGCACTTTCTTCACAGCAGAATCAAGCTGACCTATTGAAAGCTTGTGTAAGGAAGGGAAGTGATAGTAACTATGAAATGAAAAGGCTGCCTAAAGTTCATTTCTGGTGCCACTGTTCCTTCTGCTTCCTCATATCAGGAAAATTGTAGAATGATTCTGGAAAAGTTGAAGAAATACGTACAAAAAAAAAATCCTCTCTTTCTGTTCTGGCGTTTAAAAATGGATCAACATTTCTAAACTAATAAGTCAAACATTTATAAATAATAATTATGAAGTTATATAGATACAGACAGCCTTAGAGAAATAATATCAAAGCCAGGAGGACCATAAGTAAGCAGCCAACTTTTTCAAAACTGAAAACACTACCTGCATCAGTAGGAAGTTAGTTTCCTAAGTTAACATAAGGACTATTTTTTAGAATTTTGGCCTTATCTTTGTAGATCCGTATTACTAAAAAGGAAACCATTCTTTTACATTAAAATAACATTAATCTGGTTCAGAATTCTTGGCAGGAATAGTGGGAATGGGCTGCTGCTATACATTCTAATTTGAAGATCTGAGAGCTTGAAACAATGCTACCTATAAAACCTTGGTTCCCACCTTCACTTAATTTCAACTTCACAACATAAAGCTACTGGAATTTATGAATAGCATTATAAAGTTATTTTCCTGCACTGCATAAGATTTTCATCATGCCTTCCTTCGCTTTTCATTCCCTGTAGGTCTTCCTTAACAAAACACTCAGTGGTAATCAACATTAGAATTTGAAGAAGCTCCACACAAAAATGATTATTAGAGCCAACACTGCCTTTCTCCTGCAGCTATTTTCAGTCTTGTCATACCTTGCAGGTGAGCTTCTTCTGGAATGTCAGTTCCTGAATTTCAAGAGAAGCTGTCACAGGACATCGTAAGGGAAAGTCAGACTATCTCATGCTGCCAGGATGTTTCAAGTGAGGCTACAGCCTCCATTTAGCAAACAAAAAGACCATAAATTGATCACTGCTGGATTAGGAAAAATGGTCCACAGAATCAGAGAGTCTGGTGACAGAATATTTGGGAAACCATTATGGTACTTCCTTACTTTTTGTTCTCTTCCCTTTACAACTGCTTTCTGGCTACAATCAGATGTGGGATATTGGGCTAGGTGAAGCTGGCTTACTATGGATTATTTTCTTGATTTTTACATTCTTAACAGCACCTCCTTTCGCAATGAATGCACTTGGTTTTGGTATTTACAAATGCTGGGCAGACTATTGTGAGCAACAGCACCACGTAAGTTCCGTTAATCTTTATGCAAACCAGTACAGGTTTGGTGTGACTCCACATAGACACCTTGCCTGGTACACACACAAACACACTTGTGAACAGAAAATTAGATAACTTATTACCACATTTTATGAAAGGCTTATTAGCTGCTGACTGTCATCCTCTTCTGTCTTTACTACACTCTGTATGTAAATTATAGTGACTTACATTAGCTATTTTTATTTACCTGAAATACATCAAAACAACATGGTCAAACATTAATGGAGAGGGAAAGTAAAACCTATGAAGCTCAATGGACTTCAAAGGAAAGATCAGCTGTAAACAACAGTATTAAGCCCACAAGACACATCTTAGTGAATAATATTTCTATACATCACTTCCTTCTATTTAACAAAAAAAATAACGGCTCTTTCAGACTAAACAATACCCTGCACAACTTCTAGGAAAGGAACTTCCACTAGTGTTGTAGAAACAGGAACCTTTAATAGCTTGGTTTATAAAGCTCAGGAATTAATTTTCTATAAATATGACCAAAATGTGCAGGTGAAGCATGCTTCTTGGTTCTGGAGTAGCCGCAGATCATTTTAATTTCAGCTGTTTGAGCATTAAGCTCAGACTCATGTGATCACTGCCACCTATAGTTCCATACTTTTGTCTTAATTCACCTTACCTTCTCCTTATTCCACCCAATACTAATACTAGGAACAAATTCAGATTCATTTATTATATTGTTTTACACTGGAAACATATAGGTGTTAAGTTCTGGTAAAATTAATATGTTTATTTTGACAGCAGCCATATAGCTCAGTGCATAAAGCTAAGAACATACTTTTCCTAACAGAACAGAGATTTCTGGCTAAATGCGAAAGGGAAGCAGGTTGTACTGAAAGGTCAGCTGCTGAGCCTGAAGGACTGTTGTGAAACAGGTTATTCAGGGATCAGCTTGGACTAGTTTTGGTAAATATTTACACTAAGAAAACCCCAAGAGAAGGATGTTAATAAAATGGTTTGGCTAAATTATCACCAACACATAGGATCAGAAAATCAGGAGGAATAACTTGATTTGGCATACAGAAAAGGGAATAAAATACCATATCCATATATGCAATATCATGTATTTCAGAACTGATAAAATTTCTGTAAAAAGCCAATGCTCATCTGCAGCAATATACATATATCTACACACACACTTTGTTTAGGTTGTTTTCAGCTAAGCTTGTACAATATGGGCCTGCACTCAATTCCACATGCCACTATAAATTAAGACAAACTTGCAGCAAGGCACAGCACTATAAAATTCCCTCAGATTTCTACTACTCAGAATTAGCCTGTAATTTATTCATTATGCTTTTTCCTCTAACAGTATTTCTAAAAACACAAGCTGTGAGTTTTACAAAGAGTCCTTGAAATTACAAAGTGGATTTGAACGTAATAGCTATATGGTATATTTCTTCTCACAGAGGAGGTGAAGATTTTAGAATGGTATTTCCATTTGATAGAATTGCATTTACTAGTGTGGAAGCTGTTATTCAAGAAAGTCATAGAACATGTTTTGGCTCTTCTATCCCAAATACTGCTTTCCTGCTCTATTCAGTTTTTCCAGCCCCTCTCATGGATCAATTTCCCTCTTCTAGAAGCGGATGCTCTTATTGCTTCCTTTACATCCCCCTGCCTTTTACTGTTTGGGGTTTTTTGGATGCCCCCCCTCCCCAACATTTACTCAAATATTCCTGCCAATAAATTCAGATACTGCATATTTCAAGAAAACAGCTACATAAGAAGCTACAAATGCAAATTAACCACATTTGTTTAAAAACATGAGCAAATAGTCTCCAAAAATAAAAGGTCTGTGATATTTGTTCTCATTAACACAGCAGTCTAAGTTTCAGTCACGTAAATCATTGGGAAGCATGCTCTTGACTAGGCAATCAAGGTAGAATGCATGGTAAACAAAAACACCTACTGAGAACTGAGAAGCAGATGTTCTGGTAAAAGATAAAATGTAGCTGAGATGCTTATCTGGAAACTCTGCCTACAATCTGATGGATAAAAAAAAAAAATCAACCTTATTGCCGGACGTTTTGCTGTGTTCTACTGCATGAATGAATCTGTTTTCTATTTTTCTCATCCTTCAATATAAATACAAAAAGATAAAAAACATCTGTGCCAGTTCATTAGTCTCTCCTAAGCATTGATGAAATAATACTGTTTTAATTGCAGCAAGAAAGGAGAAAGACTGGTAGTTATCCCTGGACTAATGCTGAGGATTCACAAGAAACTTCTGGTAATAGGTCATAACACATGTTACATGTTATAGGTTAACTTCAACTCAGAACAGAACATAATACACTACTAAATATTTAGAACTGCAGTTCATCATTTGTTGATGATTTGTGATCTAAAGTTCTGTCACAGAAGGTATTTTTAGAAGTGTGCCTGTTTCCACAAATAATATTTATTTCACTGGTTATTATTAGCACCGAGTATCTTCATTTTTGAAAAGATTGTGCTGGTTTTGGCTGTAATGGAGTTAATTTTCTTCTCGGTAGCTGATATGGGGCTATGCTTTGGGCTTATGCTGAAAACAGAGTTAATAACACAGGGATGTTTCACTTATTACTGAGTGGCACTAAAACAGAGTCAAGGCCTTTTCTGCTCCTCACACCACCCCACCAGCGAGCAGGATGGGGGTCCAAAAGAAGTTAGGAGGGGACACGGCTGGGACAGCTGACCCCAACTGACCAGAGGGATATCCCAGACCATGTGATGTCATGCTCAGCACATAAGGCTGGTGGAAGGAGGAGGAAGGGCGGGACGTTCAGAGTGATGACATTTGTCTTCCCAAGCAACTGTTACATGTGATGGAGCCCGGCTTTCCTGGAGATGGCTGAACATCTGCCTGCTAATGGGAAGTAGTGAATTCCTGCTTTTGCTTTGCCTGTGCACATGACATTTTGTCTTTGTCAACCCACGAGATTTCTCACTTCTACTGCTCCAATTCTCTCCCTCAACCCAATGCAGAGGGAGTGAGTGAGCAGCTGTGTGGTGTTTAGTTGCCAGCCAGGGTTAAACCATGACACAGATGACTATAAATAAAAGAATATAGGAAAGCAAAAACTCCTCTACTCACCTGAGCTTTTACTTTAGGACTTAGTGAATTAGAGTCTGGGATCAGCTGAGGAAACACAGCAAAAGTCTGATAGGGATATGTAGTAAAATCTGGGGCAAAGTATATGAAAAACTGGGCACACACGGAACATTTTTACATATATGGGTTTCTAAGGCATTATGGTTTAGAAGCTTCCTAAACCATAGACTGTCTCTTCCACATTACAATTGATATTTCTTGATAACTTTTCTTTGAATAAATCAATTGCTTGGAATTGATTTATGTTTTAGGCACTCAAAACATTCTATTATGACTTCCAATGCTGAAGGTACATATTCTGTACTTTTTTGTTTCTTCTACATCTATTCCCTGAGAATTTCACCTCAAATCCCTTAATTTTTTTTCTAAAAACTGAAAAATTATTAGTTACACATTTTTCCAATGCCCTGTCACCCAACTTTTTCTTCCTCACTTTCCTAAACTGAAAAGTCTGCTCTGTTCAGCATCTTCCTGCATGAAATGCCATCTGGCCCTCTGGTTCTCCTTTATTGTTATGTACTTTTCTAAATTCTGTTCTATTATCTTAAAAACTGTGCAACTAGAATAGCACAGAGTAGCACATATGCATGTATCATAGCATAAAGATGATTTTTGCTTCCCTTTCCATTCCTTTCCCAATAATTCTAGTATTGCAACTGCCTTTTGATTACCTGAACTGACATTTTCTAACAAATATTCTTTTCTGAGTGTTAATAATAAATTTAGAACCCATTGTTGTAGAAATAGTTCAAAGACAGTGCAGATACACTATGGTTTTCTTCTTTGTTTGGTTTTTTTTTTTTTTTTACCATGTATAGGACTTGACATTTATTAACTCTG
>JAVSBS010001692.1:0-17846 GCA_033124195.1 Coracias cyanogaster
TGATTACCACTCTTTGGGCTCTATCATGTAGCCAGTTCTTAATCTATGTCATTGTCTGTTCTTCTACCTCACACTTCCTTAGCTTGCTCATGAGGACATTATGGGAAACTACTTCTTCATCTGTAGGTGGTAGGTCTACTATTGCAAATGTGTGGGATAGTTTTACTTTTCACAGTACCACCTACAAGGAGGTGACTGTCTTATCAAGTTTACAGAAAGTTCACAAACTGAGTTGGGGGAATATGGGTTGGTGGAACATCTTAGACAGATTGGTGGGACAACAGGGGTTTCTGGTGGTTGCGGAGTCTCCCAACAGGTTGACCGAAAGTTGACCTCGCTGAGGTCCAATGTTGGCTGCTTGCAAGGAGGAGAACAGGGAGAGAAGAACAGGGGAAGAGGCAGCTCACCACCCTGTCTTCATAGGGCGTGTTCTGTTTCTTACCTAATCCTACATGTCTTCTCTTATCTTTTCCCTTTGCAGCTGGAGTTGTTTGAGAAAATGCAGACTTAATTGCCAGTTTCAGGCATGTCCCTGACACCTCACTAGATCTTGAAATCCAAACTTCATATTGAGGAATAGAATTAAAATGGTTATAGTGGATTAATCTCATTTTATTAGGTATGTGTAATGTAGACACATACATCTGATACTCACTTTTAGCTTCTTTTCAATTGGACAGAGATAAAAAAGCACTTTGAGAGAAGCCAAGTAGTAAATATCCATTTTAAGAATAAACAAATTACACCCTAAAAGTTCTTTCAGTTACAATAAATAGTGCCAGGAGTGACATGGTTGTCTACATTGTCTATATGCATCTTAAGTTATAGAAAATTAAACTTAGCCATTACACCTTGATCTTAACTTTTATTTGCATTCTTTTAAAGGGCATATATTTTACTGCTATTGACATGAAGGAAAAGGCATTCCTTTGTTATTTCCTTTGTAAGAACATAGTTCTGTTTTTTTGCACAATCAATAACGATTTTCTCTAATAAAATGTTAATTTTTCATGCATTGGCATTCTCATATCTTTTTTTTTTAATCCATTTTACAAAGAAATTGCTTAGTCTAGGAGAAATACAAATAAAAAACACCAAGAAGGAACTTGTTATTAGCTACATTGGAAGTTAGAGCTCAAGTTAAGCTACTTATTTTGGAATGCAGGCCACATAAAAAAGCATAAATGTGTTAACTTACTTCAGATCATTTTCTTTCAAGCAGTATATTTCTCATCTTTTTATTTTTTGATAAGACTTCTCATTATAACAATTCTGTTATGTTTTTCTATATCTCAAGGGTCTCAAATGCTTATTAAATGGTCTTGATGCTTGAAGAGGTGGTAGCATTTTTAAAACTGAGTTTTAGCAAGTAATTTTAAACATATTTAAAATGATGAATATCATTGAACTCTGATACATGACTTTCTATATAATACTGACAACTTACATAATTTTAGTCAATGTTAACTCCTTGCAGGCTGTCACTGTTTTCACAGTATGGGAAGGATGTAGAGCTGTCCCTGGTATGTCTGTGACTTTTCAGTGAAATGTGCCAACCTTTAAGATGACTTGATATTTTCTTTAAAAATTACTTAAGATTCTAGATAATGTTATTGCAGGTTGGAGTTCTTGGAAATAATTTCTTAGACAAACTATCCTAAACCTCCTATTCTCAAACATTGTGAAGCTTTTCTATCTGAAAACACCTTTACATTTATTCTAGATTAATAGCTTTCTTTAAAGTCACAGAATAACAAAAAGATTGAGGTTGGAAGGGACTTCTGGAGGTCATCTTGTCCAATCACACTGCACAAGTAGGGTCATTAAGAGCCAGTTTTCTAGGATAGTGTCTATACAGCTTTTGAATATATCCAAGAATGGGAAGTACACAACTTCCCTGGGCAATCTATTCCGGTGCTCAGCCACCTTCAAAGCAAGAAAAAGTATTTCCTGATGTTTAGAGGGAACCTCCTGTGTTTCAGTTTGTGCCCATGGCTTCTGTTCTTGTCACTGAGCTCCACTGAAAGGACCTGGCTTTGTCCTCCTTTCAGTCTTCCTTCAGGTATTTATACACAATAACAACAATCCCCCTGAGCCTTCTCTTCTCCAGGCTGCAGTTCCAGTACTCTCAGCATTCTCCCACATGTGAGTTCATCCTAGTAAAGACTGAGGCAAAGGCAGCATTCAGTATCTCAGTCTTTTCCAAGTTCTGTGTAACCAAATCCCTCAACTCGTGGAGCAATGGCCCCGCTATTGCATGGTCACTGCAACCAAGGCTGCCTCTGATGTTCACATTTCCAACAAACCCTTCACTGGTGAGTGTGAGGTCCAAAAATTCACCTCTCCTTGCTGGCTTCTATATCACTTTCAGGTGGAATTTATCACCAGTGCACTCCAGAAAGCTTCTGGATTCTGTGTTGTCCCTCTAACATATATCAGGGTGGTTGAAGTCCCCCATGAGGACCAGGGCTTTCAAATGTGAGGCTGTTCCTACCTGTCTCCAAAGGGCCTCATCCACTTATATTTCTTGGTTGGATGTTCTATAGCAGACATACACTATAATTCCACCCTTTCCTGTCCTCTCATTAATCCTAAACCAGAAGGTCTCCATGAACTCATCTTCTATCCTCAGGAAAAACCCCCAGCCAGAATGCCTTAGGAAATATTTAATAATATTCCTCTTTTGTATTTTATAGCAGCATTTTCTGGAAAGATGACATACAGAATCACACTGGCACTTCTCTCTGAATAACTCTTGAATCCATTATCTAATTAGAGTGAAAACTGAAAGAACGGAGTATTTCAAAGACAAGAATTTCCAACAGGTTTACTAAAGATTAGCATCTAAATAGAGAGAAAAGACAGAGATTGTGGAAAGCTTGCATGGTAAGAGCAGCAGTTAATCATCTTATGAGTATTTGAAGTTAATCAGACCACATATAGCTGAGAATCAGCCTTGGGCATGATGCTTCTCATCTGACTAGTGCTCAGGGATGTCAGAGAAGTAAGGTATTATGCTGAGAGTGAGTCTGCAAGGAAAAGGAAGAAGGAGGACCAATGCCCTGGTTTGAGTTAGAACAGAACTGATTTTGTTCAGTGATTTTACTTTCCAGCTAAGTCTTTTCTAACTAACTGCACTTTCTGAAGTTAACAGCGTATTTTAACAAACAGTGTCTGCTTCTTTCAGTGATACTGTTTGATGTTTGTAGTTATTACAAAGGTATGAAGACCAAGGTCACTGCTAAAACTTGTCTAGTGTATTGGGGGAGCAGGAAGTAAAAGGCTACACCCTAGGGAGAAGCAGACAGGACAGGTGATCCTAAACTGACCAGTGAGGTACTCCATCCCATATATGTCATGCTCAGTATAAAGCTGAGGGATCCCGAGGGTCAAGCTCTCTTTTTCAATGGCCAGCATCAAAGGAATAATCTCTGTGTCCTGTCTTTTATCCCAATCCATGTGTTCCCGAATCCAGTTCCTGTCTGCTCCTGAGTACAGTTTGGGACTTCCCCAGTGCCTGTTCCACAGCATCAGTGGTGACAGTGATGTAACTACCACCAGGGGGATTAGGTTCAATATTGGTTTTGTATATATTGGTATATTTTCCATTTTATTATTATTATTTTTGTTAAAGTTGTTTTAGCTTTCTAACCATAAGTCTTTCTCCCTTATTCCCTTTCTCTTCCCCTTTGGGAAGGGAGAGGGGTTATCAGAGAGCATCTGCTATAGGTCTAGTGGACAGTCCTGACCCTAAACTTTGGCAACCAATCCCAGGGTTTTGGAATAATGTTGAGAATGTTGCAAACTGACAAAGTTATGGACTACAGGAATTATGACAGATCATAATGGAAAATGCTCTATGATTTCATTAGGTTCTCTGATTATTAAATAAAACGTTTATTTTAATTTCTAGTTTTCTCCAATTCTTAATTGTGCATAGTTTGGTGGAAAAAACTTGATTGACAATCTTGATAATCAAAGTCATGAACAAAGGTTACACAAAACTGTGACTGTCTTAGTTTCAGCCTTCCCTCCTTCCAATGAGTTTAAAATGTGATCTGAGGAAACATTGCAGATGAGAAGTTAATTTGTGTTTTCATCCTGTGGAAATTTGTTTCCGTGCTATGACTACAGATTGGCTTATGCTACTCTTGATAGTAGGCTTTTATTACACATGCTTCTCCATCAGAAACTGGAATGAGACTGGCAGTTTGTTTTGCATAAGCTACCCAAAAATCTAAACAATGTTTCCTAACCATGGATGTAGCTGAACAAACTACCTACAGCTTGAAATAAATGGTACTCATTTGCCATCTAACATACATTGCTCCTACTGAAAATCCTTTTAATAGCACTATTCTATTTCCAGTGTTTTAGGTAAGTAGTGAATAAACTTAAGTGTCTGAGTGCATTGAAATATTAAGAAAATACACAAAATCTTATCTGTTGAAGTTGATAAATTTTTTTTTGCCAAATATTCCAACAAGCTGAAAGCAAGTCATTTCATACCTTTTAAAAGGGAATCTTGAAATCCGAAAGTGAAACTGTATTAAAAATGCAAATCAAATGTGCTTCTATTCACAAAACAGAAAGATAAGTATTTTTCATGTTACAGATGATGGTTTTGTTTCATTACACTGTTTCACAAAAATGTGAAAATAATAAGTGAGAACAAAACAAAAAATCCTACATTCTTTAGTAAGTATAAAACCTGTGACTTTCTCCCTTCACATTTGATGCACAAAATTTCCTGTGGATTTGTAACTTGTTTTGAAGCCAATGGGAAACAACGACTGTAAAGAATAGAAACCATGTTTCTCATCTTTTGTAAATGTCTATTAATAATCAGACTAAACCAATAATTTTGGGAATCTAAAAGTATTTTGTCCTGAAATCTTGAATCAAAATTTCAGATGCATTTTTGAGTTTCTATCCATGACTAAATCATATGTATTCTGATATGTTATTTGATGCATTTCCCAGTTGTGCTCCCTACCAGCTGAAATATGGAATATAACACAAGCTGGAAAGTATTGGTGTATTAAGAAATAAGGTTCATAATATTGCACATAAAATAATACTTACTTATGTATATGTGCACCCCCCCACACATTAATATAAAAACAATTTTTTTTTTTTTTTTTTTCCTGCTCATTTAAGAGCTTACACAAGCTATTTTCTTTCAGTGAGGGTTATGTGGAGCTGATTGGTCAGCATGAACTAACCCACAGCTGGAGGCCTGAGGATGGTGGACCAGATACTTAAAAGATACTCAGCTCTTGCCAGATCAGGTGGTAGCACTGTTGCTAGATCAGAAGGAAGAAGCTTTAAGAGATCCAGCTGAGTATATGTGGGTGGTATCTGTATACTTTCTGACACCTTTACTGCCATAATTTTACTATCTTTTTCCACTTTCTGGATCATCCCAACTCCCCACTCTGTCTCAAAACATGTAGAGCTGACTGCATTGCAATCCCATTGTATTGATCTGTCGCATGAATACAGGTCCAGAAGAAAGAATAGGTCCCCAAGTATAGAAAATTAATCAGCTTTGATATCAACTAGCTTGCGGAATCCTTTGGAAGATGCCTCTGTGCATCTAGTCTCAGAAGAAAACTCGACAGTGTACCCTACATACTAGGAAGCAGCTGTCTTTGCCTTTCAATCACTAGCTTCTCCATGAAGTGAAAAAGGGAGAAGAAAAGACAAATCCCAGTCAGTATCTCATCTTATGGTGCCTTCCTGCTGAGCATATGGGCTTCCTGAGAATACATTTCTGATTGATCTAATTTCAGTTATAATCTGTATCTTTTTTTAATATATATTTCTAGAGGGCAGAACCAAATAGTTTCAGAGTTGCATTTATGTATCTTACTGAATCAAACTTCAATTTTTTCCAACATATGAGTTGTATAAACTAGTTGCCAATATAAAAATTGATGGAGAGTTTTAAACTATCGTCACTTTTAGCTTGGTCTAATCGAGACTTTGGATTCTTTTTGGACTGTTGTAGTTAGGAGAAGTTAATGATGGGATCATGTATTTATTTGACACAGTTGACACATTCACTAAAAATAAAGAAAGTTCTGCAGCTCTGAGAACAGGAGTAAACAAATTCCAAGAGACAAGTTCCTTTCTCACATCCTGAAGGAGTTTTCAGGCGGAAGCTGACCTAAAACCTCCTCTCAGGGTTCTTTTCAGGAGAATGCATATTCTCCTTCCCCCAATGTATTCTGATAGTCTTGTTCTCTTTCCCATTACCACTTTTACACACAGCATGCAAAAACACACTCACATATTGCTACTCAGCAAAGTCCAATGAGGGAAAAAAAAATCTACATGGCTTTAATTAACAAATTGACTTATTTGGTTTTAGTAATTCTATATTTCCTTCTTGGCTTGGGGGCCCTTTTTTGTTTCTTTCAATTAATCTGAACAAAAGGCAATCACTAACCTTAATAGGCTCACGAGTTTTGTTTCCAAAGTACGTATTAGTGCATTCATAAATGGAGAATAGAGGCTAAATAAATAGTCTTGTTTCCTACTTGCTTCCTTTCTGAATTTCATGTTTCTAACAGAGAAAAAGAGACATGTTATTTTTAGACTTGTAAAGTCAGCTGTATGTTAGCTTATAGTTTCCTGATCACCTACTGCCAGCTTTTGTTCTGCCTTATTACCGAATTTTATTTACGTATTAAAAAAAAAATTAAAAACAAAAGAAAATATATAATACTAAATGAGTCAAAATATGATTTTTCATCTTTAGTTGTAATTAATAATCTGCCTTTAGAATGGCTGGTAAATAATGCAATCTAAAATATAGTGACAATGAGCTATGCATTATCAAAGGTTCAAGAAAGTGTTTTCTATTAATTATCCCATGTACAGGGTGCACAAATGGGACATCCAGTTTAGTAATGGCTTATTAATTCTTTTCCATGTTAATAATTTTATGAAAAAAAGGGCTTAGAGTACAAAATCTTTTAATCATATTGAATGGCTATAGAAGGAAAAAACCCCTTCATTCTGATAACCATATTTTTTTTTTTAGTAGGAATGGGGCTATTCTATAAGCAGTGAACTGTGCCAGGCCTGTCCTGTGACAGTAGCAGTAATTACCTCCATCCAGTTATCCTGGAATTGAAGCTGTCATTTGTCTCCATTATGGCTGAACATTGAAGCTGCCTTACACTTTATTCAGCAAACAAAATGCTTTAACATCTGACTGTGAAATGCTACTAAGAAGAAAAAAAAGAGCATAAAGAAAAGGAAGTTATCATAAAACAAAGATAAGAAACAATGCTTGCTCTTCATAAAACATTATGATATAATGAATTCTCTTTGTTAGAAAAATCAGAGATTCACACAATAGACACTAGTACACAACTACTCTCTACTGTTGTTTTTGTTTATTATTTAAAATTTTGATATATGAACATAATGTATTTCATGTTATTTTCATGTTATTTTTTTCCATCCTTGTTTGTGGTGGAGAAGCCACTGACACAAACAACATGCTGGATACAGATAAATTATAATTTTACCTTCTATTCTTTTGAACAATTATCTTGCAATACTAGCATGAAGTAAGGATGGGGCCACAGAATTTTTTTTTTTCCAGTCACAAGATGAGAAGCTCTTTTCTGAAAAAATATCTTTTAAGAAATACCAACTTTTCCCATTTTTTACGGTTAAAAAGGCATTACAGTGTAGCCTTTGTATATATGTGTATCACCTTAAGTACTGAGTGGGAGCATACCCATGAACCTCAGCTGTATGTCTATCAGTTTCTGTGGAAGGATTTTCATTTATTTCAGTAAATATTGCATAAATCTAGTAAGAAACTGACTTACCACAAAGGATAATTCTATACTAACTGCAATAGTTACAGAGACACATATTATAAGGGAAAGTTGAAATGAATTCCTTGTGGAATTAGTCATTATCCTAACTCTTGTAGTGCCTACCTTGTGATGGCTAGTATGAATAGTTAGTTGGACATAAAAGCACGTCTGCAGGCTAGCTTGGAAAAGTGCATCCTATGTACATTCTGTAAATTTTGTTCATCCTATTGTGACATGACTAGACAACAATTTTTCTGCTTCCTTTTTCTGTTTTTTTTTTTGTTTTATTTTGTACAGTTAACCCTCTGTTATCTGGTGGAGTGAGGAATTTGCATAGCTGAGAAAGAAGAAAAAAGAAAACAACAAAAAACCCCAAAGAATATACTTACAACCATGAAGTAAATGTAAAAAATAAATAATAGACAATTCACAAGTCAGTGACATTAGTAAGTTGGATCTGAAAACTGGTCAATTTCCCCTCAGATTTTCAAGACATGACTGTAATTTGGGAGGTTCATATTCAGAATCAAACTACAGGCTTTCGTTATCTTTGTAAAAAGTACAAGTTAATGCTGGCATTGTGTGAATCAAGAAATAATGATGAGAAATCATAAGGAAAGATATCACAAAAATTCATAGGATTAAAAAAAAATCAACTTCAACAATTTTAAGAGCTGGGGAGGGATTTTTTTAAAATTTATTTTTAGTACAATTACAGGACATCACAAAAGACAGAATTCATCAGAGCTTGGCTCAAGAGGTCTCCTTCAAAGTAAATCAGGTTGCTCATTCCAGTGATCTATTCCAGAACTAGAGCAGAAGGATAGGAATCAGTCCCCCAGTAGCCATGTTTCTCCTGATGTGCACTAAATAGTAATAAGTAACTCAAAAGTAGATGATAAATTTGTTAATATTCCAAGCTAATAGAGAGGAATTCCTCCTGGAAGGATTCAGTTTTCACAGATAACCAGAAACTGTTCTGAATAGTCAGCTGTGCACATGAATAAACCCTTAATTCCTACAGTCAATTCTGTGTTCTCATGTAATTAGTATATATATGGAAATATCTCGTAAGTGACCTCATGTCATATCATATATGAGAATCTGAAAGACACAGAAGGAACCTCTATGTATTTTTCCTTTACAAAAGCATTTCTGCAAGCTTTTACATACTTCATTACTTAAAAGTATTTCAAACTTCCTAACTATTAAGATGATCCTTCAGCACTACTCTCTCATATACAAAAATAAACAATTACTTTATTTGCAGATGAATTTGTGAGAATTTATGGTATGCCTCTCTTAGAATACACTGACAGCAGAGTATTTATTTAAATCTGTGACTTTATATGCTTAGAGTAGCATCAGTGGAAGTAAAGGACAGCTTTTTCTTCTAGAAAATACAATCACATTAAAAGAAGTGGAAAAACACATTCAAATGAGAGTTCAACTTACAATGAATTCTGTCTTATTTTATGTCCATTTCCTTTGTGCTGATCTGACCTGACTACTTCTGCCCTTTCTTAATCTGAGTTATAACATAAAGCTGAGATACAGTTCAACTAAATTTAGGCACACAGATAAACGGCATAGATAAGAGTTGATGACCTCTCTCTGACAACTTTCTTTGCCTTTACAGAAGAACTTAGGTGCTTTAATGATATTTTACTTGGACCTGAATACAGGATAAAGTTAGGTACCAAAATTAAGTCCTTAATTGTTATTGTGTTAAGTTTGCTTCTATTTGTATATACAGGCACACATGATGTGTATATATAAGGCTGTACCATTCAAATTAGTCACCTAACTTTTTCTTCTTCCCTGTTCTTTTGGTTTCTTTTGGTTTCTTTTGGTTTTGTTGTCATGTTTTGTTTGTATGTCACCTATAACAAAAACAACACTCTGGACCCTTCCTTACATACTTATACTGGAGTATTTCTATGTATCTTCAAGCATAAGGCAGAAGAATTTGTTATTAATATGTTTTAAAGTAGCATCATGTCCCAGTTTGAAAAAAATGCCAAAGAGATTAAGCATGATAATTCACAATGGGACAATATAAATTCTTCCCATTATATGAACCTTTCCATCTGTTTTCAAACCTCACTTCTAAATTTTCACTTCTAGATCCTAATGCCTTGATCATTCCAGGAACCATGCTCTATTGTTCAATGTTATTGTTTCTTGAACAGTATTATTCCGAAAGATTCTTTCTCATCATCTTGAACAGTGGTGCAAACATTTCCCTGTTTGTACTGGAAATGCTTCAAGTAATATATATTAAAAGTCTTTATACATAATTTTATGCTGGTGGCATATAATCATTCAATAATGAGGTAAAATGTATTTTTCTCTTGCTATAACATTTCAAATCATGATTTCTTGATTCACCAAGAAAAATTATTTTCTAAACGAATGTCATTTCACTTTATAATATTAAATTTAATTTCATTCCTATTTTCAAAACTGCATTTCCAAAGCAGGTTAACTAACGAATGCTGAACCACTAAGAAAAATGTTATTGGGTATATCTTATTCATGCTGGGGGGAGGAGAAATTACTCAAATAATACATAATTAATTGTGTTTCATATGACATTGTTGAACATCATATGACAATTTTATTAAAGATCACTTTATATTAATAACAAGTACCCATCCAAACATCATATCTGTCTATCTGTAGATACAGATATTTTACTCTACTTGTAAAGTATTCAGTGACCTTTGAACAAGGATGTGTCTGTGACTAGGTTGTGCTAATAAAACATTAATTATGCTATAGAGACACCAGAGGTTGCAGGTCATTGAGGAAAAAGAGGTGATTGTAACCATAGCTTCCCAAAATAAAATCAACAGATTATGGCAGAGGCCTTGAAAGAAAAAGCACAGCATTTGTACTGATACCTAAAGGGATGCTGTGTCATAAACCAGGTAAAAACAGTTTTAGGGTAACAGGCAAAGAAAGAGTAAGTGGACACTACCAACAAACATATAACTTCAATCATGTCCTAGAAGGAAGGGGAAGAAACCACCTTCACAAACACTACCGTCTTAACTTATTCTGTTGAGAAAGTGGAAGGCAGGTGATTTGCAGAGACTCTCACTTTCCACCCTTCTTGAGCGAACTAGAAACATCAGCTGTAGTAAGCTGAGGAGGAAAGGTGGGATATGCACAACACAATGTAGAAGGAATAGATACTAAAAAAACTGTGTACCTCAGTTTTAACTGTATCATCATTAGCAATGAAATATAATAAGAATGATCTCAAATATAAGTATTAGTATTATTCTGATCAGACAAGTAATAATTCATTAAATAGATTTTTAGGATTGTACTTAGACTACCAATAAATTATTGTCTTTGTATATAAGATTTTTTTTACTATAGCCCACTTAAAAATTACAGTGCTTTTTCTAGTACCCTGCCTTTGAGAACAGGCTGATAAAAGTAAGAAGCAACATGACATACTGATTCATATTCCTTTAAACTACATGTATTCTATTTTAGCTAGATTTTGATCATGAAATGAAAAAAAAACCACTTGCCCACCTAAATAAAGTATATATATATACACATATACATTTCCTCTGCATTAAAAGGTGTGTAGACATTCCTTTTGCTAATTTTTTGTTTCATTTTATCTGAGATATATGTTAATGGAATACTGGAATTTCTTCAAGCACATAGAGGTTTCTTGTTATTTTTCTTCTTTCTTCCACAACGTGATTAGAAAAACTGAAATTGTGATATCATTTTCAAAGAGCTGTAACCCATCAAAGCAAGGTTCATAGGTAGCCAAATCATCACACAGCATTAATATAGAGACATTTCTTAAGGGGAAAAATTGCATTTGAACATCACTGCATTAAACGTATGTTGAAAATATTTGATTAAGTCCGTAAAAATTATGGATACAAACAAAAATTATAGATAAGTACACATGATATTGAATTGAAATGACTTTCCACATCATCATATTTAGTCCTGATTTACCTTCGTGCACCGATGTATATATTCCTGTCAGAGTCTCATTATGGAATCATATGGGGATATCTTAATTCAATTAATTCATAGTGATTTACACTTGCTGTGTATCTGGCTCAAACTATTTTGAAAAGACAAATTTTTTAGCAGGTTTACAGCATGAGAGTCCTGCAAAGAATTTCACATTATATACCTCATGACAGGAATGCTTATGTTTCTGAGTGGTTGTTTTCACTTTGAGTTAGCAGAAAGTCTTGAAAAAAGACGTCACATTTTTGCACAGCTCACTGCATAGCCAAAGAAGCTTAACAGGTCAAATTGCGATAGCAAGTTGGAATTACATGGAAGACATTTTATCCACTTTTCAATGTAATGACATAGAGAGAATAACTTCCATGTTCTCTTTCTGGGATGTTCACACTCATTCTTGATACTAACAAATGTAAATACAGTATCCTGTAGACTGATTAATAATAATAATAAAAATCTGCCATTTTTTATCAGGCACTCCATATACACTTTTAATAAATAAATTATGTCATTTAATGTCATGTTGCATACGTAGATCTCTGGGATAATGAAGAGCTGTATATGTAAATCTATGTTACAATTTAAAGCAGTTAAAGTGTTTTGGTTTAGAATATGTAAAGTATTACAGAAAGGTGTAAATACTGTGGAATTAGTAGCTAATCGTTCTCTAGGGGCAAAAGTGCATCATCTATTTTGGAAGCACAGCTTGCTTTCAGTGGGGAGAAGGATGTTGATTCTTTCTAGACAGAAGTTGATGAATGATATATAGGAACTAGATTTTTTTAGTTTGGTCAAGGTAAAACTGTTCAGAAATAGATGAGAAAATATTAGTGTGGTAATGAAAGAAAAGGCTGAAAGATGTATGATTGAATATAACCCTGAAATCCTTGTAATTCAGTGATATAACCCTGAATTATTTTCAAGGTTTTGAAGCTGCAAGTCAATATTTCTATTCTAATAATACTTATGAAGATTTGACTATATTTGTTGTATCTAAATGGTAGAAAAGCAGAGAAGTAATAGCTACAGAGTGGGATTCTCATGTCCAGAATAGTCTCAGTATTAACAGGTTTGTGCCCTTGCCCAGTCAGCTGAATATCAGCTGTGCTGTTCTTATATGTGCATGCATACTTGCAAGTTAAAGCTCTCTGCGATTGGTCTGGCTGAAAAATAACTGCAGAAGAATGGCTGAAAAAAAAAGCATTTAAAGTTGCAAGTCCAAGCACAAGTACAAAAGATTGAAATTAACTACTAGGGGACTCAGCCCTGATATATGCATTCTTACAAAACTGTAGTTTATTATTAATATGACTTTACATAGGGCTATAACAGCTTTATAGAGATGAAAAATGCAAGTACTTAGGAAGTAAATAATGAGAGATTTCTATTTTATCTCATTACGTCTTCATGAATTACTTCACTCTGATGCTAAACAGGCTGATAGCATGCTTTATTTTGGTTTGGTTTTCCCCATATACAGTAAGAAGAAAAATAAAACGATGCTTCAGATTCTTTTCAAAAATAATTTGTAATTACAGCATACTGAAACTTCATGCTCTTTCAGCTTTCTGTATTCTTATAATTATCATTGTAAAATATTGTCTTTATTTCTGTTTAATGCTGATTTTCTGTAGTCAAAAATATACTTTGTTGGGGACAAAAGAAAAAGGTACTAAAAGAAGAGAAAGATCACATTTTTTACTCAGGATCCCTTATGTTTCAAAGAAACAATATTAAACATTGTGGAACAAAGCATCTTTAGCTATATTTATGGCATGAAAGTCTACAGACAATAAATACCACTAATAATCTCTGCAAAGCTTTATTACCAGTGCAAATATATGGGTATAAAGGAATGCTGCAGTAAGGTCAACTCAGCACACAGCTGAAAGGGAAAGCTGGTTGTCAATTTTAATCACAGTTAAGCCCATACAGCCTTCAGAAATGGTAGCAATCTCAGTTTCTCTAAGCCTTGCATAAAAATGTGTTATTGGATGGCTTTTTTTTATATGAAGTAGATTCAATTATAACTTTGGGCCAAAATTCTGGGTGTGGTAACTTGCCTTGGTGACACATCCGCTTATTAATTATTAGTAATTCTAGAAGTATGCTTCACCTCTGCTCTCCAGTTGATAGTTTCTTCTGGTAAACTCTAGTGATGCTACTTGAACAACACAATTAAGTCCTGGATGTAGTAAGTACTTCTTTTTTTCTTTTTAACTGATAGGTTCTTATGCATAAAAATACCTAGGAGAGTAATTTCCAGTCAGCTCAAATATGTGCTTTGAGACAGATTGTCAAGATAAAATCTGGCAAAGTTTTGATAAAATCAACAATTTTCACAATTAATTTTAAGTCACATTCCTTTTCTGCCTGCACTACTCTACTTTCTTTAAATTTTTTATAGTCTGTGTTTATGCATATTTTTTTAGATTATTGAAGAATGTTAGGACTTGAGTGTCTTTAAAAATAATTTTCATTATTTATACATCAGAAAAAGAGAGCCCAGCTAATCTATTTTGACAAGAAAACTTTTTAAAATAAAACTTAATGTTATTTGCAAAATCAACATTCTCAGTAATTTGCTATGTTCTCACATTCCTTAAATGACCTTGTGAAACAGCTGTAATAAAGGTACTAGATTACAATTTTATCTTTCTAATTGTAAGTAGAAATCTTCTCATTCAGTTTTAATAACCAACATATAGTTAATAAACAAAATTAGAAACTTATATATTTACTAATATATTTTTAGAATTATTCAGCTCAGAATTTTTCTGTGTAGTGTTTCAACAATCTACAGAGAAAAGGTGTTATACTAATGCAGACATGTTCAAGAATTTCCTGCTTCACCACCTTAATACCTCTTTACTACTAAAATTAGTTAATGGTCAAAGTCCCTTTCTAAAATCAAATTGGTCCCAAGAATTTTAATAAGAATTTCAAGATGGTTTATGTTTTTTGTTTTACCAAGTCAACTTTTTTGTCCCCAGTTTTTAACATAGTTACATCTTGTTTTGTGGAGCTGCATCCCCATTACAGCAACTGAATTCCACCTCGCTATAACTGTGCAACTGCAAGTCACTGTATTACATGCAAAGTTTTTTTTAGCAGGTAAATCCAAGCAAACTAGAGGAGTTACCATCTTAAGGGATATAAGACTTACTATGGGATGCAAGGAAACACAATTTTGGAATAAAGGATAGAGTCTGGAGATGGTCCACTAATTTTTAGTGAATGGTGGATGGGTCAAGACCAATCACAAAGGAACAAGTTTGGAAAGGGGAGGATAAAAGGGGCAGATTACATGTTAGCAGAAACTGGTCATTATACTTGTTAGACTGAGTGCTAGTTTGATCACCACAGTCTGCCCTACATTCTTACTAAATCCTATTTCTGTTTTCTATGCAAGTACCCTCCCTATTTTGAGCCTCTGTGTGTGAACATCCTGTTGGACCAATCAGTAAGTAGGACAAGAGCACTGGATGCCAGCTACTGGGGTATGTGATGGTCTGTATGTGCATTTCTGTGAAACTACTAGGGAATTTTAAGCTGGTGAATTTCATGTATTTGGAATAAAGATCACATGGGGTAATGGGAGAAAAAAGATGGGGAAGAAAAACTTAATTACAGTTCAGTAGAAACCAAATATTTTCCTTTGATTTCCTAGGATTTTTTACTGGGAAAATACCTGTCTGAGTCTAAATTCTGAATATTTTTCTACTCTATAAAATAAACAAATATCTTGCAACAATCAGAATGGCTTCCAGTAGCTAAGTGCGTTCTATTGAATGAGAAAAATATATTTTGACCTTTGGACCCTTTCCATAAATAAAGACTCAATAGAGTACCAGTAATGCTGAAGTTAACTACAATTGCTATCGATTCCAGATGTTAGAATTTGCCTTCCGGTCTTCTAAGATCAGAAAATAATTGTTCTAATACTCCCTTTGAAAAGGACTCAAACGTCTATATGAAAGTCTGGTTAAAGCCTTGTGAAAATAATCTGTTGTTTCTGGGTCAGTTAGTTGTGTCAAATCTTTATACGGAATCACAGAAGAGCTGAGGTTGGAGGGGACCTCTGGAGATCATCTGGTCCAAATCCACAATGCTTAAGTAAGGCCACCTAAAGACAGTTGTCCAGGAGCAGATGGCTTTTGAATATTTATAAGGATGTAGATTCCACAGCATCCCTGGGCAACTAGTGCCACTTTAAACATAGTTTAAAAGTGTTTCCTGAAGTTCTTTACTGTGAGGATGACTGAGCCCTGGAACAGGCTGAATTTAAGGGTTATAATTTACATATATTATAGATGTAGAAATTATATATATATTGTAGAGGTAGAAGTCAGCTATATATAGATATAGTCTCGTAGTATAAAAGTTGCATATGAGTCATACAAATACACAATTTAAAGAAAAGCCTTTTTGATATTACATATAGATGTAGTATGTTAAAAAATAAATTGTTTGCAGTAGTCACATTGATACTGAGATTTTCTGAACTAAAAAAATACAACTTCACACACTGCATTCTTTTTACCAGTCTTCTCTGAATGAAAGTAAAATTTACAACTAATGATATAATATAAACACACTTACTGATTTTTTTTAAAAGAAAAAAATAAAATGCTGTCAGCTGCAAGTATGAAACTGCTATAGTATGCATCCAAATACAATAAGAGTCAAGTGGCTATTGAGTCTACACTCCACTTAGTTGCTAATGTTTTGGAAAAGAACTAGTTTCAGAGAGTCCATCAAGCGTAACTATGTCGTTCTTTTCCATTAGGCAGACCAAAAGATTATTATTCAGTATTAAAATACCATTGAACAAATACCCTTAGAGTTTCAAACAATTCTATTTTTACTATAAGCCTATACTATTGCAAAACTCTCTCAAATATCTAGCCAACTAAAAATTTTACATCCCTTTCTAAAATGAAAAAAAGAGTGACCTTTATATAAACCACATCCTGTCATGTATAATGTTCAAATGAATTTTTATGTTTTTAATTATCAATATAAAGAGAAAGTGTTTCTACTGATTTCTTTGCTATTAATGGTATTATTTAAAAAAAATATTTTAAAATTTCTTTTTGTGTGTGTATGTTTGGGTTTTTTCTCTTTTGTCGTAAAGGAAGATAAAATTTGCTTCTCTGAGTGTAAAGCCAAAGTGAGCTTTTAGAAACATGATGGACTTGGGCCTTTAATATATTGTTTTTCCAAACTCTAACATGTATACAGTTATATGTAATTAAAAACACAGGTGAGAGTGTGAGTGCATGTGTCTATGTGTGCTCCAGTAAAAATTCCTATAGAATACAATTTCATCTCTGGCTACTTGAATGTGTACTGTACAATGAAAAGACTATTAGCAATATGTGAAGAACAAATAGGTAATTTTATGTAATCTGCATCTCTGTGAATAAACAAAATATGATTAATCAATTGCTCATAATGCTGATGCAATATGTGTATTATTTTTGTGTGTGTATCTCTGTGCATATGTCCATATCTATATGGTAGTACTTTTTTTTTCACAGTACTTTTTATTAGGTGCCATAAAAGGCTCTTGATTACTGAAAGGCAAAGAAAAAACTGATGGAATTTAGAAACAAATTTAGATGAGAAAATTAAAAAAAGCCCCACCAAACCAAACAACAAAAAAAACCTCAAAACCAAAATGGAATGACCAGTTTAGAACTGGCATTAAAATAAATTACTAGTGGACTGTGACTAAGGATTTAAAGTTTTCATCTTAAACTATGAGTTCACTTGTTCATGACTCTGATGCTTGTTTATTTTTTAGAACTCAATGCTTTTTAAATATTACAGTAAAATATATGCTTTGCAAAGTATCTTAAACTTTTTATGCATTTAAAGGATATATTTTTTAGCTAAAAATGCATGTAGCGGGTCTGGCTGAGCTGGTTTTCCCCACAGCTGCAGTGTTTTTGTGCTGGGAGCTAGAAGGGTGTTGATAAC